>PNEQ01091657.1:26652-54710 GCA_003012365.1 Medauroidea extradentata | reverse complement strand
AAACCCACACGGATCGTTCATATATGCATAAATTTCCCGCATCGACCGTTCAGACATTTTCAC
Source organism: Medauroidea extradentata (assembly GCA_003012365.1). Taxonomy (NCBI): domain Eukaryota; kingdom Metazoa; phylum Arthropoda; class Insecta; order Phasmatodea; family Phasmatidae; genus Medauroidea; species Medauroidea extradentata. Next base: position 54,647 of record PNEQ01091657.1, on the reverse strand, counting down.
CAACAAAATTAAAAAGTTAACTTACATTTTACGTTTTCATATCACGCTCGTATACACTTCTCGAAACAAACAGGCGTAAAGAACTTAACATAACCGCACAAGGCACACATTTACCGTTGTCAAAAATACGGACGAATGTAATATTTCGACTTGTTTTGACTATAAATTTCACCGTTATTGTTTCAAATATGTTAGGCAGTCCATCTTATTGTAAGAAACGTTTTACATACTTCAGGTTGTGTGTGTAAACACAAACATTGCCGTATTTTCAGTAAACTAACAACAAACATGTTGCCACCAACAGAAAAACGTAATTTTTTATAGAGGAAATATTTCTTTTATCTTGATATCCAAATTATTTTCAATAGATTTCGAACACGTATATTGTACAAATTCATATTGTTCTATTGTACATATGCGCTTTTACTTTTACATTTCCGTAAAGTTTAGTGAATAAATTGCAGTAACGTCAAGAATTTTGGGAATTTTCTTCCGCCATTTTGTGCACTTCCGAGTACAGCCGAAGGCAGCCGAGCGCAAGCGCATGAGTCGGAGAGGTTACGTTTCGCCTTTTAAATACGTATCTCATTCTTGTTACGTTTTTTGTTTAGATGGAAACAGTTTTTTTGAATTTTGTTAACAAGTGGAGTACACTATGTTTATTTTAAGGCCTGTGGAATGTATTTATAAATTATTGCCGTAAGTGTCGCGGCCTTCAAAATCTGTTCCCTCACTTGAAGAATGCCTTGGAATAATAAAGGAGGTAGAGAAATGTCCCGGTGAAAAGCATGCTGACATCACAAATGTCTCGGATTGCTACGACCATATTCAATACACACATATTTGAAGCAAATTTCCATGTGGTGGACATTATTAAAAATAATTTTTGAGGTTATGTTTTTAGTTTTTTTTAAGTAAGGGGGGTGGGGGGTTGCGTGTTTCCCGCATGTTTCGTTTTCTCGGATGCATCGGTTTTTCTCATTGGTCCCTTGAAAAACAATGGATAGAGGTTTGATTGTATATAAAACTATGTAACGATGTAAAAATATATCTGTGAAATCTCCGGCACACGTTTACGTAGCTGTACAGCGCGACTCAAGCCCTCATAAACAACACTGGTAACAAACCAAACCACGTGAAAACGGGTTTGTGGCAGGTGCAGACGAGTGGGTGACTCAGATAACGGAACTGAAAGCTAGGCAAGAGGGGAGGTAGCAACACAAGCTGTAGGCAAGGTCAAACTCCGCTACATGCGCTAGGCAAGAAGATGATACGCAAGAGGGGTGGGGGGATGGCTACACACGATGCAGACAAGGTCAAACTCAGCTATGCATGCGCTCTGATCGATGGCGCGCAGCAGCTGTCATCACGCTATGAATACATGGTTGCCAACCGTCAGCATTTAGGTGCGGTCTCTTTTTGAGATATTACTTTTTCTGAAACTTTAGTTCTGAATTTAGCGTGCGGCCTGTATCTGCGTAAATAAGGTACGTAATACGTGGTTTTTAAGTTTCAAAATGAAGAGAAGACAATGTACAGCAGAGTTTTAAAAAATTAAGCAAATATGCCAAGGGAACGTTTAATCTAATATACCGGTACTAACGTAATTTCTTATGCCAGCTCATTCACATAATAAATTCACGGTTCCATTAAAGGTCTAATTCCGTATTTGCTAATCTACCACCCGCACATTATTTCTAAAAAAACAAAATGTTTGGGAGGGTTACGGCTGCAGCTTCTTTACGCTTTGCCGGCCGGCTGCCAGTCTGCCTACTGCACTAGGACGTGCCGAGTGTTGTGTCGAACTACAGCGCCAGGCCGTGCCGAGCCATGCCAAGCCAGCATTCCTCGCATCTCGCATGACGTGTCTCGCCTGCCTGGCGCCCACTTGTTTACCTACCGTACTTCGCGTCAAATAGCGGGAAGAAAAATCATCGGCTCTGAAGACCTGAGAGGTTATAAGGCCGTAAAACAGTGCCATTATCATTCAGTGCGCGGGACCTTCGAAATTTGGCTTATAATTGTCATATTTTAATTTTTTTCCAATGTTTTGAAAGTTAGGGGTCGGCGTACATTCTGTGTCGGCCTACAATTGAGTAAATATGGTAACTATTAGGGATTGTCCGATACGAAAATTTATCCGATATTTCCGATATCAGATAAACCAAGAAAAATCCAATCCGATTCCAATATTCTGATCCGATAAAGGGAAAAGTACAACCGTATGTTTGCGTACTTTAATGATAATCCTGATACATTTTTACAGGTTGTAAAAAGCAGTGAAAGCAACTTGTGTAAAAATTGGTTGAATTTTCATTTGTCTTAAGTATAAAATTAACAGCCGAAGCACCAGTTAGCAAATTAAAACTTTTTACGTTAGGCTTTTGAAAGATTCATTGTTCATGTTTTTGTACCTTCAAATTATTAATACCATCGCTATTTTGTAAATATTATATAGGTTCTAAATGAATTGGTCCCACAGGCCTAATTAATAGGAGAATTCATGTATTTTTAATATTTTTGATGTAGATAAATGTGCTTGTAACAGTGCTATAGATGTGGCATCTTTAACAGTTAATACACGGAGCAGTTTCTTTCTGGTTCATACTTCCGGAACAGCTCGCCAGGTGGCAGCTGAGATTACTTCTACTAGTCGCGTTCAGGAACTATGCGTGCGGTCCTATGGGGCGCCGTATTCTCCCTTGCTCTAGGCAGGAAGTAAAGTTGTAGGTAGGAGGGGTGGGCTTCGGTGGCTATTCAGACTACAATCCTAAGGTAAAGGAGGGGGCGAGGTGCTCAGGCTTGCTCGGAAGACTGAGCCCTAGACCAGACTAGTGATGCTACTGGCGAGAGCTCGCCCGTTTATACCTGTCGAGTGGATAAAAAGTACTGTTAGCGAGTGTCGCAATGGCCGGCGAGATATCAGGTGGACAACCCCGACACACACATCTTCTCTGTAAGAAACAACATATTTCCCGCCTATATGTTTTACGCTGTGTTACCATTGAAGTTAGGAAAACAAAAATACAAAATACAATAAACAAACACTGGCTGTTTGCATACACAAGTTTACATGATTTACATGGAAATGAACCATGACAGATACTCTTGCTTACAAGTCCTGGGCCGTGAATATTAATAGAGTCCATGCTGCCGTTTGTGTTTGCTACTAACGTATTTATTTATCGTTTCAGATAACACTTCAACATGTACACATCATAAATTCACAGATAACATCCTTATCTGCAACACGGGTTCCTATAATTAGATATTGGCCTTGAAGTGGTGTGAGATAAACAATGTTAGGCCTATCCTTCGCAACTGGGAGGTCCACTTTCAAATATATTATAGACGCAATGGTGATGCGTCTTTTCTTAAGTGTAAAAGATTTTAACCTTGAGTCTGTGATAGATCCAACCTCTATGATTCCAAAGCATTATGTATTAATAGACACATTACGAAATAAAAAAAGTGCAAGAAGTGTCAGTTAAAGTGCTTGTAATTTTTTGCAATCACATCATAATACTGTAATGGTTGTGTTGTTACTGCCAGTCAATAGGTCAAAGCTATAAAAAAATGTTACGGTAAAACTTAGAAAGGTATGCTGAAACACACCTGAAGTGTACATGTGCAGTGTGATGAGGTATGAGTGAGAGTTAGGTAGCTCATGAAAGATATGAGATGAAGACTTGTGCCGAGATATCTGGCTGCATGTTGCCTGCTCTGAGAGTGTAATTTTGACATGAGTGTATTTGTACTTTTATATTGTATAATAGCTGACTGTTGTACACATTAAGCTCATTTTCTCTCTTAAGAAGAAGAAGAAAAAATGTGTAGTATTTCTGGTATATTAGGTGAGATAGGGTGAGATTTTGGTCTGCGCTTAACATCGTGGTGTTCAGTGCTGATGAGAGGTGACACGTGAGTATGGAGCAACACTGGATTGAAAGGGTGGGACAAACAGGATGCCCCTTAGATAACCCACAGACCAACGGCATCGTCCGGCACAATTCCCACATGCAAAAATCCGGGGACAGACCCCGCTGGGAATTGAACACCAATTGCTTTGGTGCGAGGCGAATGGTCTGACCATTCGGCCACCGCAGTCCCTTAAAATATAGGTATTGTGAATTTGTGACACATCAGAGTTTCGTGATTGTCTACTATTTTATGAACTTTTATTTGATTATTTCACTGATGTATTTTTGTTTTATGGATGTGGTTTTAAACCTACAATTTTTTTTTGCATGCTTGTTAAATTCTTAAATATACATTCAAAAATTTTAACTTTTCAGAGAAGTGTTTCATTACAGCCATCTACAGTTGGCTCTGCAATCATCCTATCAGTAGAAGTGGAATGGGACAGTTAGTTCAGTGTCTACTCAACATGCCTGTGAAACATGAGTGTAGCATACAGCTGGAGTGTGTGTATGTTGGGCAGGAGGAACGCTATATTGATATACCAGTGGCAGCGAAAGATGACACGCGCTACAGCAGCTACTACGGCAGTGCAGAACGAGACAGAGAGAGGGAGCGTGCTCACTACTACGCCCGTGAGGAGCGCGACCTTAGCAGTCTGTCCAACAGTAGCTCTGGCTCACCGCACGGCCGCCCCCAGGACCCGCCCGAGCCAGAGAGAGGTCAATATCCTACGTGTGGAATTTACTTAACATCTCTTGTGTTGTCTGTCGTGTTTTACTGCAACCTTTCTTGTTATCTGGCATTTCTATAACTGTAAGTACACTAAACCCCCGATTTTACGAATACTCACGGTTCCTCTCATCGCATTCGTAAAATCGATAGCGGCTTACTTGTGCCCCCTCCCCCCCTTCCTTAAAAGAAAATTTTAAAATTGCAATTTTTCTGCAAAGTGTCTCTAGGCCCCTACTTCCGTAGCATTTTGCGGGAAATTAATTAACGTAATAATGTAAACATAAATTAATATCAGTAGCCAGACGACACACTGTTGAGCGGTAGATATGACCAACCCTTGTCCCCAAAAATGAGAAAATCGAGATTCCGAGTGTCTTCTCTCGAGCGAATAGCCCGACTCTCGTAGCATTTAACGGAAAAATAACGCAAGTGATAGTTTAAATATAAATTTATATCAATAGGCAGACGTCTTACGATAATAAAAACACCGCTAAACAATAGATATGATCGACCTTTGTCCTAAAAAAAAGAGAAAACCGAGCTGTCGAGTGCCTTCTCACGAGTGAATAGCCAGATTTGCGTAGCGTTTAATGGAAAAAAAAAAAGTAGGCATTCCTTACTAGTAAAATGCCCTTGTAAATTATTCACCAAAGAAAGATGGATTAAGCGGATGTATTTATTCATTGCGCAGTTTTACATAACTTAACGTAAAAACATTCCCTCGATGTTGTTGAAGAATTGTACGAGAACGTAGATACTAGTAGCGTGCAGAGCGGACAGATAGCGCAACTGTACGAACGTTCACAAGATGGCAGATAGATAGCGACACCATAGCATATACCGACTTTGTTCCAAAAATGCCATTTTGTGACGTTCTTACCTAAAATCGTCGAGAATTACATGTACAAGTGATTAAAAATAATCAGTATATGCGGTAAAAATAAATTAGGAGTTCCGGGATTACGTAATACACGAACGTCTATTTATGTTCCTAGGTTCGACATACCCGGAGACAAATGTTTCTACACTTGAAAAATAGGTAGCGCTATTATCGTGCTCACTTGTGAAACCCACGTTTTACGACACGCAGTAACGCATTGTTTAAGCAAATTATGCGACAAGATAATTGTTTTAAGTACGTACGGTGTTAACGCAATAAAGAAAAATATCACGCTATTATTTATAGGGTTCGTGTAAAAAAGTAAACTCATTCGGCGCGAGACTAGAGAGATTTAAGACGTCGTGAAACAGCCTAGAAGGAGGCTGTACTATAGTTAAATGAGCATTTGCGCATGCGCTGGAACTTTGCGTCTATAGTACGACCTCAATATAGATCCTAATACGTCGCAGTTGGAGACAGGCCGGCTGGCTTGGCACAGGCGGCGCCGCCGCCGCCGCGCGGTTTTCAAACTGTCACTGCCACATTTGTTAATGGATTTTCGCTATTTTTTATTTTTTTTTATTTTTAATATTGTGATTTACAAAGTAATAACTGCAACTCTACAATTCATATTTTAATGCCGTGAATTAGATGCAGTATGTTTTATTCATTGTCAATGTAATTCCTTACAATTTTTTTTTATATAATTTTGTAATTTTTTGAGGGTTCCTGAGATTGTATTCGTAGAATCGCTACCTTCGTTAAATCCAGGGTTCGTAAAATCGGGGGTCTAGTGTACTTATAACTTTGGTTTCTGGGTTATTTGGCTCAATTACGAGAGGAAGAGTGGTTGAATGACAGAGAAAGTAGCAGGTGTTTTTGCTAGGCTGACCCAGCCCCATGCTATAAACTGAATTTGCAGTGATATAGTAGAATAGTACAGTAGACAGTTTAAATACAGCAGAGTGTCTTTACAATGAGGTATTACGGTTCACAGTTTAATCTTGTTTGGCACGTGCTCTTTATGATGATTCCTAAAATGTATGTTGATCACATCAAAATGAAGTGAAAACTTGACAGTGCAACTTGGTTGCCATAGCACTGTCTCGCGACTGGTCACTCACACGCCGCAGCTTCACGTGGCATGGCTGGTAGGCAGCTGCTGCATCGCGTCACCACCTCAAACCAAATAGTAACAGTCGCTTAACAGATATTTTCTGACTTGTGTGCTGCCCAATACGTGTTAGGCTTCTTTTTTATTCACGATTTGGCTTTCACACCAGCTTGATTTCAAATTGTTTTCTGTCAAATGAGACAATTTATTTTAAGCGAAGCTTGTCCACAAAAGCTACATTGTGTAAAAAGGAGTGCTTATTTAAAACATTTTTACCTATGCATGCGACAATAATAAGGCTTAGAAAAAGATATACCAGAAATATTACTTTTAACAATAATGTAATATTTTTGTTTGTTGTGTTTGTTGAACTGATAATTTAATGTATTTCCAAATTAACTGTATTACAAAGTTTATACAGTAAAACCTCCATTAACGAGTATTCTACTTAACAAGAAAACCTGTACAACGAAGTACAGATTTGGTCCCGCCAAACCCCCATAAGAACAATGCATTTTTAACCTCCAAATATCGAAATTTACTTTGTTCACAACGGTAAAATTCTCTCTACAACGAACGACCAGTTTTAAAAAAATCACACGTCAATAATTGTATTCAACAAGAAACTATTTATTTTTTTATTTTCCTCGCGCTGAAAGTACGTTTAAAACCTTGATGCATACAATAAAAAACTGTAAATAAACATAAACAACACGTCTTCAGTTCCATAGTTTAAAAATACACACAAGGTGCGCATGTGGCACTTGACATAAAATGGCCGCCTAACTCTTTGTTGCAACTTCAGCGCTCGTGGTGGTGGAATTCCATACCATGATTTCGGCGAGATAACCACTCCGAGTCCCATATTTCTGTGGTTAAAAGTGCGCACCCCAACAGTGTACATCATCTGTGACATAAGTCTCTGTTTTGTATTGCTTTTCTATCTCCGAATTAATGACGGTATTTTAGAAGTCTAATATTTAGCACGTGGTTAGTTGTAACTTTAAAGTGGATGTGTTTAAATGAAATGTTGCGGCAGATAATAATAATAATAATAATAATAATAATAATAATAATAATAATAATGAAACTAGAAATTTAAAAAGTTGTTCCTTAAAGTGATTGTGTGAGATACTGTAGTTAACGATTTCGACATACGCGTCCAAGCCTACACTATCAGCCATAATTTCAAATCGTAGGCAGATAGAAAACAACACTGCCTTTGTTGGCGTAAATAGGAAACATATTAAAGTATGTAAAAATTAAGTCTTGTACAAGGAAATTAGATTGGTGCTTGGAGGTTAGGGGCATTAAAAAGTAATGCTTCGGGACTTATTTTTTAAGGGAAGGCTTGGCATGCAGTACTTGAAATGTGAGTAGAAAATTAGCAAGCATCTCTGCTGGCATTTCAAATCTAAAGTCATTGTAACACTATGAAGTTATCTGGTGAAGAGCTTGGCGTAACTCTGATATTCTAGAAACATGGCAACCTAACGTGTGAAGTTCCATGTGCAAGACATTTTCAGTTGTTCATAATCTTTAAAATAAATAGCAATCTCAGCAATATTATCTTTTTTTTTTGGTTGCTTCTATAATTCCCAGGATATACTGTGAGTTGTCGACCAAAGTTTTGTAGTTCACGTGAAATTCTATGTCGAGTAGAACTCAGTTGTATAAAACCTCTATTTAACAAACCCCCTTACAACTAACATGTAATTTTTTGGTCCCTTGAGTTTTGTTAAATAGAGGTTTTACTGTATACATCCAAGATTCCTGAGGATGTTCTGCTGTAAATGAATGCCATCTACGTTATGTATATATCCCCCCCCCCCCCTAGGTCCTTGCTGTTTTAACATTGTTCTAATAGTCATAACCGTTTTTGTGTACATCTTGTGCCATGTGTAAAAATTTTACTTTACACTGTGATAATACCTATATCTATCAGTAAATTAGCCGCATCTGATGTTTGGAATCATTGAAAGTTGATATTTGTAATGCAAAATATACAATTACAGTGGATCTGAATCTCTAACGGTGTATCTGAAAGTATGCCAAACCTTCAAAAATGTATTTTGCAACGCATATTGGAGACTGAAAACAAAATGTGATAAATTGGTATCAGTATCAATTTCAGGAACCATAACTGAGATTTGGAACTTGCAAATCGTGGAACCATCCCATCACTAGTTGGCAGTTTCTTTCATTCCATTAGAAATGTCGTATGCCAGAGTTTTGTTGCAAAATATTGTACAAACAAGTTTTATTTAATTTCAAATTTCAGTGTGAGTGTGAATGAATGAGTTGTCAAGTTATTTTTATACTAATAATTTTTAATTTAAAGATTTCTCGTGTTTATTTTGCAGATTTAAAACGAAGAAAGCTGGATGGGGGATCTTCATCGAAGGTTAGTATACCAGTCTCCTAGCAACTGCAGGAGAGGAGGTTTTCTGGTTTACAGAAGCTTGGTGATGTTCACTTGGGCTGCGAGTATCTGCATTGGGGATGGCTGGCGTGTCATCTTGTTCCCTTGCTCTGCATTGGTGAGGGCGAAGACGTCCCTGCGTCAGTAGCAGTGCTTTTGCGTTGGGGGATTGAAAGAACTATAGTTTCCTTTTAAAGACTGCTCTCTGTAAAATGAAAGTGGGATGTGTTAAAAAATTCAAGGTTGTTTTAAAAGAAATAAGACTTATCATTTCTCAATGAATCATCATTCATTGGAAATTTTTTATTTCTGTTTTTGTTTTCATTTTTATGTAGATAAGTTTGTTAATAACGTAAGGTTGAGTGGTAATATGTTGCATGAGAAGCAGAAGAAATAACGATGCTGCGGCTGAATGCAGATTTAAGAAATTTAAGGTCTTGGGAAAGCACATGTGTTAAGAGAACCTTTATGTGCTTGGTATCACCTAGGTTTGGGAGGAGCTGGAATGGAATCTGGGTGAGTCAATTGCTCACACAATTTTGGCACAGAGCATGGATTACAATTGAAAATATGCTATTCCTGTTTGCAGTAAAATTTATTGTGAATGGTGTGGAGAAATTCAGAAACTGCAAGAAAAGAAATTGAACATCTTATGGTGTATGTTTTGAACACCAGCATTTTCATCAAGATGGTGGGTCGGAAGAACAATTACTATTTGGATTTATTCCGTTGGCTGAGATTTTCAGAATTCTGAATAAGGATTCAGTACAACGAAGAGAGGCAGCCACATATAAAGAAGGTTAAATTAACAGAACATCACATACGGTATATGGAAGAAGATGTCATTGAAGTATGTAGTACAGGAATAGTGTGACTCCAATAATACCTCACAAACGTGTTGTAACATCCATAGAAGTGTGAACCATCAACAGGAAGTATAAAGGCTGGAAGTTTGTACATAGGTACTGTACATATATAGGAAAGTTTTGATACAAGACCAACCAGAGAAGCTGGAGAATTTTAATTGCTTTGGTGAAGTGTGATGTTTGAAGATCTGTAAGGATTGTTATGAAGAGAGAAGTAAATGTTTACAGAGAGAGATGAGCTGCCAGTAACGTTGAAGTGTTTAGTGGAGATGGAATGTCCAGAGGTTACAAACCTGGCCAAAATGTTTAAATGTTATAGAGCAGACCGAATATCCAGAGATGACAGAATGTACCAAAATGTTAAAACGTCTAGGGGAGAATGAACGTCCGCAAGTGTTTTTATTTGCCATACGAGATGGAATGTGCCTAGATGTTAAGATTTCCAGAGGAGACTGACTGTTCATAGAGATTATTTTTACTATCCAGAAGAGAAACAATATGCCGACTTGTTGGAAATTTTGCAGAAGAGAGTAATTGTCCAGTTAAGTGTGTCGTCTAAATAAGTTGAGGTGACTGTCCAGAGAAAATAAAATGTGCAGAGCTGTTAAATTTTCCAGAAGAGATGGAGTGTCCAAGAAGGATTAAATGGCTAGAAGAGAAGGAATGTGCCAAGATGCTGAAATGCTCCGGTGGAGTGGAATGTGTATGAATGAAGAGTTGCCCAAAATGACAGTGATCACCCAGCGATGTCTTAAATGCCCAGACTGTAGAGAAGAACCAGGTATTTCATTATGTCCCGAGGTGCTGAGATACCAAGAGGTTTAGAAGTATCCGGAGGAGCTGAAATGTCTACTTGAGGTTTCGGAAAACTCTAAGGATTTGTGACGTCCAGAATTATTCAAATTGCTTAGAAGAATTGTTTCACCACAAAATGATTCAAGATGCTAAAAGTTTGCCAAGAGTTGTAGAAGTTTTGTAGTTCCTACAGAAGGCGAAACTTTAAAAAAGAAATTGTCCATTGATTTAGAGATTATGTCGGGAGTAAATTACCTGTTGAAGTGGGATTTCCTGCAATACCAAGCAATTTGGAGCATCATATACATACAGGCTAAAGTAATTGAAATATCATGAAGATTGCAATTTTAGTTTAGTTGTTTATCAAGGAAGTATTGGTTCACTATATCATGGAGGGATTGATTTTTCAGTTAGGGACTTGTTCATCATTGAATTGAGAATATGGTTCAACGGTTCAACAAGAATGAGTAGACTGCAATGATAGATCTGCTTTTCTAATCAAGAAATCAATTCATTATCAGTTTGATGGATTAGTTAATTATTTCTAAAAAAAAATGGTTAAATGATGAGATTGGGTCATCTTGAAGCAATTGTCTTATCACAAAGTAATTACTTAGCTGCCCCTGAAATGATATCATGTAGAGTGTGCCTTATCTCAGAAGAAATTTCCATAGCTGAGAATTTTGTTCGTTATCTAATCAAGACTGGTTTATCTCAGATTAGAGAGAATGGTCCTGTACACAATGAAGAGATGAGATCAATTTAATGGGAGATTTATGTATTTATTTAAGAGAATGGTACATTATCAAGTAATTTGTAATCAAGAGTGTGGTACCTCATCAAGAAAGTGTTAAGCGAGTGAATCAGAATGAAGAGTGTGATTCATCATGAAAGTGAATTGTAGTCAAGATAATGAAGTGTGGACTTCAGGAGAATGTGTGTCATCAGAAGAATGGTGGTTTCTGAGAAGTGGTTCATCATTGAAGAAAGTGATGCAGCGTGAGAGTGATTAGTCATCTGGAGAATCGTTCATCAATGGACTTGTTCATTTAGAGTGCTAGACATTCATTAGAAATGTGAAGTAATAAGGAAATAATTAAGTCATCAAAGACAGGAGCATATTTAATAGTATTATTACAAGAAGGAATTGTTCAATGATTAAAAGACCACGAAGATTTCACACTACATGTTTATTGACTAGTTCCAGTCGATGTATAGCTGACTGAACACAGTGAACAGAGTAAACTGTTGAAATGTTGACACATACACTATGTCCTCACAAGAAGTGAATTTCGTGCCTTTTTAAAATAACCAGTGGACTCGACTGCTGTACTGTGAAGAAATAACAGCTGAGTAAAGCCGATGGATAAGTTGATGTCACTTTGCAAACTGAATGGACGGCTTTCAGATGGAACATTCTGTGTATAAGTATCTACGTATAATGTGTCTTCGTGTGGAAGGAAGGATTTTCAATTTGCTTTGAGAAAATAACATGGATGTGTTACGAATAGTAAACACATGCTAGTCTGCTACATTAATACATGACGAAAATGTTTTGCAACATGTTTGGTAATAGACATCGGACCACTCTGGAATACTGGCCGTGATCATATTTCTGTGTAGTGCATCTGTCGAGAGTAATCGAGGAAGTTATCTTGCGTGAAATCAGATGGGTCGTAACTAGGCATAGAGACGGTAGTCATGAGCGTGGAACACAGTCGAGATGTGCGTGTTTGCGAGAGGTCTTCTCGTGAAGAGAGGGTGGAGTTGTCCTGGTTCTTCCATGCCTCCTGCCCTCGCCTGCCCGTCTCCCCAGCTGTGTGGTAAGTGAGCATGTCACATCTTCTGTACAGTGTTGCCTTGCCTTGTAGTAGTGAGCATCTAGCATATGGAAGTCCTGCCTTCACTGTTGCTCTGGCCACTGTTGAGTTCGGTGGATAAATTTGCACAAGTGTTATGTACATTCTAAAATTCACCTGTCCTACCATCACCTGTGTTAATTATTCCTTTGTGTGTATAAGAAAATATTTTATTCTGTTTCAGCATCACTTAGTGTATGTGTCGTGTTTTGAAACTGTGAAACTCCCATCAAGTCTGATTGAATGCATTGCATTATTACTAACATATTTACAGTTATGTAATTTATTACAGTGTGTGGGAGTTCAGTTTTGTGAGATGATTACTGTCTCTCTTGTGTGAATTGCATGTTTTTAGGAATATATAATTGTTCAGGGTGGGTTGTTCGTATCCTTGGTGTAGTACATCATTTCTGTTTTGTGTGGCTATGGTTTCCTTCTGAATGTAGCTGTAAATGTTTACCTGTTCATTCTTGCATTTACTACCTTCTAATCAAGATGATAATTTACTCCAATATTGTACAATAATATAGTTGTTGTTTGTACATACATATTTAATTTACATTAACTTTTTTCAGTAGAATCTCGATGAATTATATGTTTGTACTAAACTGAAGATACAATGTACGAAAGTGAATCATTTATATGGACTTCTCTGTAGAAGTTACAAAAAAAAAGACGCTTTGAAACCCAATGAAAATTAAACGTTATTTTATGCACTTCTAACTGGAACGGAAGTGGGGGAATTTGTAAACAAATGTTATTTTGGAACAGAAGTTCTGTGCAGTTAAACCCCACAGTTCTTGAGGAAAGGGTTGTTATAATAGGGGTTGTTATAAAGGGTGTCATATTTACACAGGCTGAATATAAAATTGTATTATTAGAAGCAGTACAATATTGTATCAATTTGTTACCCTTGAAATTATTTTTTTATGCACAGTAGAACCCTGTTTTAACATTCTTGCATATATAAAATGTTGCTACATTTTAACATCACATTTGTTGGCCCCACCATTTTTACATAATGCTTTCATTTCCTGCTTATAACAAAACTGATATTTTTGTTTCTTGCATATTACATCACTGTTTGCTCAGGCATTAACCAGCGTGGCGAGCATAACAACTTGGTTGTGGACTTCAAATGACGATCATGAACCAGTTAAAAACGAGGACACGCTGTGTATGCATTTAGGCTGGGCCGATACCTCTTTTTACAATTCCAACGATACAGATTCTCATTGGCTGATGCTGCCGATACTCGATGCTAGTACCATCCAAAGGAATTATGAAAGGATCTTTAACTTAAAAATTGTTTTGATTTCTTAATGTGAAAGAATACCATAAAATAAAACATACACTTACATGCTTCTCTCAGTAATATCACCAGTCCCTCTTTTAACTGAACTCCAAATACCTTAACTTTCTCTCTCTCTCAAAATCTTGTATTTGTATGTTCGAGTTTCTTGCCAACTTGTTAGCTTCCAACTGTAGTGTTTCTGTGTTCACAGCAAACCGGTAATCTGACTTTCGTAAATCAATGACGTACTGATAAAAGGCCGCTTCTATTTGTGGATACTATTTTCTTGGTTCATCTCTCGAAACACTCTCCTGTCTTCTGGAGTTTTTGTTTTGGCTGCAGCAGTACTTGACGTTTGTTGCTGCTCTATCATATTTACTTGCTGCCATATTTTTACAATCTTCTTTTGCATACTTCACAACTTTCAGTTTGAACTCAGATTTACATACAACTTTTTCTTTTCCCCGTAGCTTTTTTCCACCGATGAAACAATACTGATTACTGGTAACCTTACGTCATCTTACGACTACACAATACGCATGGGTATAGCACAATAACGGCCATCCTGTAACTGTATACCAAACTTCTCTTCCCCCCTCCCCCAAAGAGATTAAAGAAGGGCCATCCCAACCCTTCACCTCCCTCCACCTTTTACCCTCCGCGCACCATACACGGAAGTATGTTGGTTTTACAACCACCACCCGAATATGTACGTTGTTACTGCCTTCCGCTCGCCTTTTTTAAACTCTTGGTGTGAATTAATTCTTTTAAGTCGGTCAGGCGGAAGGAAAAAATGAGAGTGGCTCCCTCTACACACACACACACACACACACAAAATATTTTAAATTTTTCCCCCTCTAAAATTTTTGTTAAAAATTGGAAGTTTTTTCTTGGGTTTTGTCCAAAAAAAATTTTCTTCTCTTGGACTTTCAAAATCAGAGTGGTTGCTATATGGCGGTTAATACTTTATTGTTTCAATACTGCTTGCCGAATATCTTGCTAGTGAAACTGGCATAACGTCTAAGCTGAATGACTTGTGCACTCGCAGTCAATTAAATATGCAGTCTGTAAAATTTAATCTTTACGTGATGTCAAACTAATGTGCTCCGCACCAGAAGTTGTATACTTTACATTTTTTATGCTCAATCGTACAGGTCTGGAATTACAGTTCTTTAGAAAGGTGTTACGTCATGTCTTTTATACCTTGAAGTCGTGAAAACCCTCACTTTCTACAATTCTGAAGGGAAGCAAATCATTCTGTTGATCGGTGATCTTTATGTGTTTTGAACTGCAAGTTGATAATGGTGGATTTTTTTCTCAAACATGTTACTGATATAATTAAACTAATTTTTAACTTAGAGTAAATTGGTATTGTTTTGGAGGATAATGGGTGGGGATGTAATTAAAGAACTTGCATACTTACTTCCTGTGTCAGTAAGCAGAAAAGAATCACTGCCACGAAAAAGTTCAGTTTCACTTCTCACGTTATTTTACTGTTACCAGGTTCGGTAGTTTGTATTTGCACACCGCTGCTGCCAGGTTCTTGTAATATTCAGCTTGTTTTTTGCATTTCATTTAACATTTTAATATTAATTTCCCTGCAATGAATGGAGTCCAAATGTTTTTTCATGTTTGATGTGTTGAATCATCTTGACTTAACCCCATCTCGTGAAAACTTTGCGTATAAAGTGCATGTAACCTTTGTATCGTCATTTGATTGAAGAACTTCCAAATACTGTATCATTTTTTTCCCAGCCATCGTGTCACTCACAAAGAAATAAACTTCAAAATTTAATTTTCGTTTTTATGAATATGATTCAAGCAAATGGGGACTGTAAACAACAATACTGAACATTGACACAATGACACAATGCTCAGATCTTCACCTGTTGCTGTAATCATGAGTGGGGTATACGTGATCACGAGAACTAGTAAATGTGTTGGAGACCACGTTAAGGCTGTCTTTTGCTCTTAAGTGGCTAGTACACATTTCTTGTTTGCACTTTTCAATGATTTTCTGCTGTGTATCTTTACATTAATAATGACGTAATGAGTTGCGCTGCAGGAATGAAAACATAATAGTTGGTAAGAAAACTATACGGATATTGTTAAAATATTGATTTTTATTATTTGACAAATGTGTTCATAAATCACGCAGGGGAGTATAATATGCAGGTATATACAGTAATACTATTTCTCTGTGATATTTTTTCTTCTAAAAATCGCATTGTGGTATCGGCGCCAGTAATTGAAAAATATTGTACTGATGCTGCCGGTGCTGATACTCTTGATATCTGCCAATACTTCAGAATCGGCATTAGCTCAGGCCTAGCATTATTCATATTTGTGATGGCACACTTGATGCAGCAGCATTTAGACAAATTATAGGCTGATTTACTGGACATTAAGTGTGAAGTTGGCAGTTACTTTTGTGTAGTATTCGTTCATTGATGTAAAAATATCGATACCTGCTTATAACATTTGCCTGCATTAAATTTTGTTTCATAGGTTCCGTTGAAAAATATTACTGGGTTCTACTTTTTTTAAAAAAAACAAGCTACAATTACTTAAGCAAGAGGGTGAGGAGTTAATATATTTTCTTTGATAACTACCACCATCAACATTCTATGTGAGCACGTACGTACCGTATTTTTTCGCATATAATGTGATAATTTTTTGCCGATTTCAGTGGTCCCAAATCACTATTCACATTATATTTGTGCGCAAAAGGATAAATAATCCCGAGGTCTGCCTATATGCCGTTTTTGCGCGACGCAGTGTCATGGCTGGGAGGGAGGTATAGCAGAACCTCGTTAAGACGAAAATACGGCCATAACGACAGTATTTTTGAGCACCGTCAATTTCTGTATTAAATTCGAGGTAAATTAATTCGTTTAATACGAGAGCATTTTCACGGTTCCGTACGTTATGACAGAAAAACGGCAATACGTATGCGGAATGTGTCACGTAAACAACTCGGTGCGCTCTGAAGTGAACATCAAGAGTTGCGAGAAAGAATAGATTGTACGCGGCGTCCCGTACATTTGGTGGCGCGCTCTTGCCGCGAAACTGGGAAACGATATTCCTTACGGAGCAAACATCACAGCGATACACTGAGATCGATACTTAGCGCAGAGTCGACTCTGTATCGACGCATGTACACACAAAGAAAATTGTGCCACCTTTGTCTCCTGGCGGTAGCAGTCCCGCCCAACGCAGCCGTGTTATGTTTGCAAGATAGCGTTATTTATAAAACTTAGCATTCAGATGAGAATTATTTTCTTTTGTGCATACACAAAAAAAAATTTCCGTGATGTTTTGAAGTGCGTATACTGTGCCATGTTTTAACGCGTGTATTAGTTTCACGTAAGCAGATGAATAATCAACACTGCATCATCATTCGTCCACGAATATTACCGTATACGTTACGGTATACATGTGAAACTTTTTTAATGTATTTATAAGACATTGACATTACGTCGCTGAGAATATAGTACCCAAAAAATATTATTTTGAAATTTTATTGTTTTTTTGTTGAGAGCTATTAATAGCGTGAACGTATATAAAATTTTGTTAAAATCGTTCCAGTGATGCTTTCATTATAACCACGTTGATATAATGTAGGTGCAATAAATGCAAAGCCAGTCCTGACGCCAGCTAAGCAGACTTGGGCTACTAGCGTAGCGTAGTCTGGCAAGGGTGGTAACAACACTCACGTCACAGTGTCTGCATTCCAACCGCCCCCTCCTTCTCTAGACTCGCTTCCCATCCTCTTGTTTACCTTTACTGGTCTGCATCATTCCCTCCCTCCGCCGTTTTTCGCCTCCCCTTCCCTATTGTTTGCTCGCATGCTCTGCTCTAGATCTTTCGTGCCACCGGCTGCCACACTACCTACCCGCATGGCCCGAGCCTCGGCGCACAGCATTCACTGTATCACATAATACGGCCATGCAATTTTATTTTCCGATTTGAGTGGTTGAAAATTGCCATTCACACTATATGAGAGGTAGCATTATATGCGGAAAAGTACGGTATATTTAATAACTTGGAAATATTCGTATTGTCATGAATTTTGGCTATCATTTAGAGTTCTCTTGGGGACATTAAAAATGGATGTCCTGATTTGTTGTTTTTGATGGTGTAGTTGGAGTTTACTCAATATTTGCACAAACCTATTTTACAGTAATGAGTTCAGAGTAGATAAAGGCAGTTTTATACATTTTGCCAAACAGAGTAGAATCTCGTAATAGCGAGCTCTGTAACAGCGAGAACTTTGTTACAACTAGTTCTTTTAGAGGAACTTTAAAAAAAATCTAGTAAATTTTAAAATTTTCATGGAAAATTTTGATTTTATGAGAAGGAACATGTATGGCGACATTGTGGGAAGTGTACTTGTGGCCAATTTCCTGACTGAGTGAAGCACAGTTTTGTTATCTGCGGTAGCTACACCAGCCCCAGCTGGTCCTCGTGCCGCTGGAATGCCTCCTACACTTTCATCCGGCATGAAATCTTAACCCACTACCAATTCCAAGCAAGCACATTTCTTTGAAAATAAAATGGTGCCATTTACACGCCACAAAAATTCAGTTTTTCTGTAGTCATTAGTGACCATCGTGCTTTTAACGTACACATATATTTTGTGCTCTAATTTATTGATAACAATTTTGGATTAAGGTTTTTGATTACAAAATTAAGTTACAGTTTCTAATACAACTTTTATTTTATGACTGTGAATTACAGCGATTATTAACGAGTTATTCGGCATTTCAAACATTGAACTTTTGCGTATTTTTTTTTCACGAGATGAGCAGCAAAAGGGAGGCTTCTAATCTTGCTACCAAGAACGAGATCTTAATTTAGAAGACGAAAGGGCGACACATGCTTTTACTCCCTTAATGACTACTCAGCACTCAATACAAAATACTTGATACAAGGAGAGGAAGGGTGCTGTCTTTTTTGCTTTGTAAATGTAAGGTGCAGTGTACACAATAACTCATCACTGTTGTGATCTTTGAAAGAACTGTGCAATGGGAGTTCATGACTGGATTTGTTTGTATGGACATACTCCATTGCGAAATAAATGACTGTCACAAGAAAACCAAAAGTAAAAATAAGACAAGAAAACATAAAAAGCAGAGTATGCTTTAGTCATCAGGATACATACAAAACATGAAATTCCAAAACTGGAATCTGGTCAGATAAAACAAGGAACAAACAGAAATATAAAAGAAATAAAAAAATATAAAAAACCTAAGTTGACATGCGACACAACGATGAGACAAAAAAAAACACAAACAGAATTACAGCAAACGACACAATGATGAGACTAAACAAAACACAAAAGGTGTCGGACACAAACAGAAAAAACAACAAACAACACAAACGATGAGACGAAATAAAACACAGTAGTTTTCCAAACAGTCAGTATGAACAACGTTTCGGGAATTGGAATCTGTTCCCGTCATCAGGTAGACACACAGGGTTCAGGAACACGAGTGCGACTGATGAGGAGACTGGAAAAACCATTGCTTTATATAGGGTAAAGCCCCTTATCATGCTCAGCCAATGGGAGATGAGCTGTCTCCTGATTGGTCGCGCAGCATGTGTTGGCTCTGATTGGTTGTGGTGGGTTGAGTGTTTGTTTTTTATTTTGTGCTGTACATTTGTTTCTCTTTTAATCAATGGGATCCACATATTTTTTAATTCAATGCTCTGTTGACTGAATATATTGCTATTGCTAATAATAAAGGCTGATTCTTTTATTTTCCTTTTAATTTTGTCAGTTTCCTGTGTAAGTGGTTTAGATTCTTCCCAAAGGATTTTGTGGCTATTTTCCCATGCATGTTCGGCCAGTCTAGATTTTTGGGTTTCGCCTTTTTTGCAATTGTTTTTATGTTCTTTAATGCGGGTTGATAGAGCTCTGCCAGTTTCACCAATGTACATATGGCCACATTCACAGGGTATCTGATATACACAGTTGTGTGTTTGTAGTGTTTCTGTGGCTGGTTTCACCCTGGTAACCATTCTTTCAATGGTTGCTTTAGATCGGAATGCTGTTCGAAGTCCGTATTTGTTTCCTAGACGTCTTATTTTTTCAGAAAGGCCTCGAACATACGGAATAACTAGGCTTCCTGATAGCTTTTCTGTTTCTGTGGACTTAAGTGTTCTGTTATGTTTCATGTGCTGTTTGATGGTGTTTGTTGGGTAACCATTGGCTGTGAGTTATTTTCTTATTTGGTTGTGTTCTTCAGCTACGGATTTCTTGTTGGAACAAATAATCTCAGCTCGGTTGGCTAGTGTGCGAATTATGCCAGTTTTTGTGCTTTTAGGGTGGTTGGATGCAAAATGTAGGTATTGGCCTGTATGTGTAGGTTTCCTGTATACTTTAGTTTCCTGACTGCTGTTTTCCCTGCTAACTAGTACATCCAGGAAATTAGTGCTGCCATTGGTTTATTTCTCATAGGTGGACTTTATTGATGGCCTCAATGAGTTTAGAATGTTCACACATTCCTCCAGGGTTTCAGGTCCGTGTTGCCAGATAGTGAAAGTGTCGTCTACATAACGGAGCCAGATTTTAGGAGGGGTAATGCTTTTGCTAAGTGCTTCCTGCTCAAAGTTCTCCATGAATATTTTCGCCATGAATGGTGAAAGTGAAGAGCCCATTGCCATGCCATCTGTTTGTTTGTAGAAACTGTCATTAAACTGGAAATTTGTTGTGGTAACACAGAGGGTAATCATTTCCATGATGGACGTGATTGGTATGGTGGTTCTGTCATTTAGGTTTGGGTCAGCTTCCAGCTTGGCCTTGACAATGTTGAGAGTTTCAGCCACAGGTACATTGGTAAAAAGGCTTTGGTCATCAAAACTCACAAGGGTGTCGGTGTTTTATATTTTCAATGTTTTGGCTGTGGAAATAAAATGATTAGAGTCTTTGACAAAAGTTGGCTTCTGCCCTATGAGGGGTTCGACAATTTTTAGGAGATATTTTGATAGTTTTTGGCATGGAGCATTGCAACAGCTGATAATCGGGCGCAGAGGCATGTCAGGTTTATGGATTTTTGGAAGACCATATATGTGTGGCGATCTACTGCTGTGTGGTGTCAGCTCTGATCTTAATTTGTCTGGAAAGTGACTTTGATGTTTTTTCAAAGTTTGGTACACTTTTCGTTCTATGCTGGCAGTGAGATCTTTTTCAAGGTGTGTGTATTGTTCAGTGGTAATGAGATCTGTGATTTTTTTTGTCATAATCTGATTTATCTAGTACTACAGTAGCACGGCCCTTATCTGCCGGAAGGATTACAATGTCAGTTCCCGAAACGTCGTTCATACTGACTGTTTGGAAAACTACTGTGTTTTATTTCGTCTCATCGTTTGTGTTGTTTGTTGTTTTTTCTGTTTGTGTCCGACACCTTTTGTGTTTTGTTTAGTCTCATCATTGTGTCGTTTGCTGTAATTCTGTTTGTGTTTTTTTTTTTCGTTTCATCGTTGTGTCGCATGTCAACTTAGGTTTTTTATATTTTTTTATTTCTTTTATATTTCTGTTTGTTCCTTGTTTTATCTGACCAGATTCCAGTTTTGGAATTTCATGTTGTGTATGTATCCTGATGACTAAAGCATACTCTGCTTTTTATGTTTTCTTGTCTTATTTTTACTTTTAGTTTTCTTGTGACAGTCATTTATTTCACAATGGATTATGTCCATACAAACAAATCCAGTCATCACTGTTGACGGTAATTACTGGCGATAATTGTGAGCGTGTTTAAGGTTTTAAAACAACAGAAAATCTGCTTGTAGAAAAAGAAAATTTCTGGTGCTAATGGTTTTTCCTGCTGTTAAGTAGAGTCGTATCTTAACACAGCAAGTGACGATGGGCAACATATTTGTATTTGTGTGCAATCGCTTATTTAACTGTGTAAGCAATGCGTCATCTAATAAAAATGTGCGAGTTAAAAAATTTTTTAAAAACAGGTTGGTTTAATGCTGTTCTCAAAGAGTCATGTTAACTTGGTTTTAACACAATTTTAATGCAATTTTTGGTTTTAGGTTTAAAATTGTCCCAGTTGGGTTATAGCTAGGATTGAACACATAACTGTAACACATCTTAATTGTTGTTAAAAAATGTTTCTACCTTGTTGGTTTAATTTAAGTTTGTATGCTATGTGCTGTTGTCTTGTGCAAGTCATTCTTCAATAACTCAGTGTTTATAAAGAAAATACATTTCTAATGTTGATGTCTGATGTCTACGTCTTCCTAAAGACGTCGTTTTTGCAAAGTCAACATTTTCGCAATATTGAAGTCTTCACAAAGTTGCGCCAAAATAATACTCAATCACCATCATTCTTCTATGACAGTTGAAATGACCATAATCTTTGTGTGGTGCGTTCCTCTTTGTTTTATTTCCGTACAAAGATGTGTGATCCTGTCTTCATAATCTTTGGCTCAGACATCTAGACATCTTGTGTTCACAGTATTATAATATCAGATGATGAACAATGTAAGCAGAGGAAAAAATAAAATTTTTTTGATGTGATATGCAGGAAAATTTAGCATTTTACTACAGTATGTGTGTGGCAATCAAATGGAACCTTATTGGGGGGGGGGGGGGGAGTGACTGCATACTGCTAGGAAATGTAAATACTGAAAATGGAAAAACAAGGTGTCACTCTATTCTTAGAATCAAAGTTCGTAAAATTAAAGTTGTACTGTAGTATAAAAATTTATCTATTCATTGAGGTTCTCCTGAAATTTAAGTGTAAAAAGTTATGTGAAGAGTAGTACTGTGTTTTAACATGTACTTTAAGCATACAGTTTTCTTAATTTGATAGTTTTAATGTACAGTCCTAGTGTTATCGAGTTAATTTGACTGTGGAACAAAAATGTTTTGTTGCTATGTTGTTCAATGTATTTTTGTTCTTTTAGAGTAGACGTACACGTCTTTCCAGCTCATTTATATTGTTTCGCTTCTAATTTTAATTATTGCAGTATTAGTAATCCATAATGTATATTGTGTTTACATTTCACCCTCTCTATAAAGTCAAATGTGTAAAGCTGGTTTTTTACACTGTAATTTGATATTAAAAAAGTCTTCACTTGATGGCACAGAAGTAAGGATATTTTAGTTAAAAGTATTTACCAGAAGTAATTTATAAGATTGACTTTCATTAAAATATTTTTAAATTATTCTTTTGTTAATCACTTTGCTAGTTTTATTTTTACTGTCATGTTTTCAGCCAGTCATCATTTTATTTCTCACGTACGTAACTGATTTTTGTCCATGTAAAGTGAAACATCATTGATAAAACAGTGGCCCAAAAATGTTACAGTAGTAGGGTTTATACCTACTAATCCAGAGTAAAAATAATAATAAATTAATTTATTGTTTTTACAAACTACTGTATTCATCTGAATGTAATATAATTTTTACATATGTTTGGTATCATTATAATTAGAACTTCTTTGTAATAAATAATTTGGTAGTAAATTGTGGTAAATTACAGTGTGGAGTGGATACAGGATTTGACTGATATCGATCCAAACTGGTATTCCAAACTCGATACTGATACATTCTTAAAAATTAAAACCTACCTTTTATAAACACGAGGGACTTGTGAATTCTTTTAGAAGTACGTATACATTTTTAGTTTTTAACACATTTCTGTACCACACAGTGATGTGTCTAGCGCTTGGCTGGCAGGCGACAACAGTGCACAGGCATGCGATGACCTTGCAAACAGATGTTGCCGGCCTCGTGTTACTGCCACCGTGCATTTCCTTGACTCTTGGACACCCGGAGGGCAGTAGTAACCAATATTGTTGGTTTAAGTGTCTTCTACGATGATTATATACTGGTAATAAAAACATTAAAAAGTTTCAACTAAGTATTTATGTTTCTGGTAAAGGAAAAGAAAACTTATTTCAGCCAGGAATTACAAAAATTATTAATTTTTTTATATTTTACCCACTCCCCGAGATGTTGTTTCTTCAAAACCATGACTCGTCTTACGTGTGGGTCGTCCTTGAAGCCAGCAAATACAGTGTGTGAGGACTACCGATGTGTACAGTAGAACCTTGATTTAATGACATTTTTTTGAGAACCAAAATTGTTTACTCTAAATCGAGCAGGGTGGCACAATGGTAAAACATTGGACTCACAATTGGGTCATTACAGTAATTTATTATTAACACTATAAAAGGTAATCTAGAATAAAGATTTATTTAACTTTCGAGACAAACGAAATTACACTTAAACTATACCTTTCTCCTTAGTAAAAACTAACGTACATAATCGCTTTGGAACACAGCTGATTTCATTGTGTTGCTCTGTCATCTCACTAATTTTAAGAATGGCGGGAAATATGCTGCTAGGCTAACAAAGTAATATAACTGCCAGAAGTACAAGTACAGTAAACCCTCGTTTTACCGGACTATTTGGGGGGAGGTGTGGTCCGGTAAATCAGATGTCTGGCAAATCGCGATGTACCAAAATCGGCACACGAAAATAGACAAGCCGATAGATTTATAGCAGTGTGATAAGCATAGTAACGCAACGTGTTTGTTGTAGTCAAATCGCTGGAAGTGGGCTAGGGGGAAGGTTTGTGCTGACTGGCGGGAGTAAGATACGCACCTTTGCCTGTGTCTGCTCATTGTGATAACCATGGGCGGAGGGCTGGGGAAGAGTAGAAGGAGAGGGACAGGAGGCGGCTTGCTATCAGCTTGGTTTCGTGTTACGTTGCGTGGTAACATGTGACACGTGAACTTGAGCTACTGCTTTGTATTTCAAAGTAAAGTGTTTATTTACTAAATATATGACAAATAAAAATGTCCATCTAAACTACCGCTGTTTGCATCGCTACGTAGTATCGTATACCGTGTCTGTCAGATAATAATCTAGCCGCCGTCCTTGAGAATTTCTGAAGGGCAAGGCACGAAAATGCTGAGCGTGAGAAAGGCTTGTGTTTCGCTAGTTTGTCCGCAGCAGATTTAATCTCTCTATACCTCACATATTTACGCCACACGAGCGTTGTTGAAAATACATTGCCTCGTGTGAAGATGCGGTAGCAAGTTTCACGTGTTTCCTGGGTCCAACAGTGCCATTTTTTTTGTTCAACATCATATTTCAACACATAACTAACTAGTTTTTTGCTTTACAAATGTCCGACTCGGTTTTGTTTCTTGACACCATAATCACCATACAACTTTGCTACGAAACATCGACCTTCTAACTTTTATATTAGTTCAACTTTTTGCTTGATGTCAAAGTTACTCTATTTATTTTCTGTCCTGTTGCAGACACTATTTCATTTTAAAAAACGCGTAATCTTTATCGCGCACATCAACTGCGTTAAAAACTCACATAGACACGACAATCGCTCTTGCCCGGACATGTCAAAACACTGATGAGAGATTGACTAGCTCTGTTTACCGTCTTCCGCGGCTATCTGTGCGCGCGCCTGATGTCGCTCACCAAAGCACAATAACCAGGTAGGTCTTGCGCTGTTGATCTTACAGTTCCGTAAAAAAATTCAAGTAGGCAATCATTCTTGACCGGACACGGCACGTACCCCGATGCGCGATTAAAAATAGCTCTGTCTACCTTCTCACGCGGCTATCTGTGCGCGCCCCTGATGTCACTCACCAAAGCACAATAACCAGGTAGGTCTTGTGCTGCATGTGACAAGTAGACCCGATGGTGGAATAATTTTGTATCGCCAGATTTTGTTCGTTAAATACGAAGTCCGCTGAATAGAGGTCCGATAAAACGAGGGTTTACTGTACTTACAGTTGATACTTGTAAATAGGTACACACCCGAGGGGATGACACACATTTTCATACCTGCCAACTTGTACGATTTTTCCGGAAAATGTACGAAAAATAGCTTTACTGTACGATTGTACGGACATAGAGCTATTGTGTACGAATTTTCGGGCTTTAAATAAGTCTGCCGCTTACCGTAACAATTAATCGCGATTATTTGAATCGATAGTTATATCTTGGCCAACGACATAACTCGATCTTTACGTATATCGATTCTGTTGTATCGTGAACTTTATTTTATCGGCTATTGCTTCGTTTGCACTCGCTTCCATGATGCTTGCATCATTGCAGTCATAATGGTGGCCATGTTGGCATTTTAACCACTGGAGTTAATGTTTGCGTACGCTATCGTGTGTTTGTGATGCATTACTATTTAAAGATGTTTTAATATCACAGTATACCGTTTGCGCAGTGTTAAGATTCATATCTGATTCGTAATGTGCAATCCTGTATTCTTCATACTTTTGTGGCATACGTGTTGAATAGGTAAGTTGTCAACTATTATCTCGTGTTTGATTGTGTGAAGAATTCAGTAACATAAGATGACTTCCAAGAAGAAAGTATATAATCAGTTGTTCAGAGAACAGTGGTGTGCTGAATTCTCTTGCATCAAAAAATTTGGAAAACGTGACATATTTGCTTATTGTACAGCGTGTCGTTGCGATATAAATATAGCGCATGGTGGAAAAACAGACATAGCGGTTCATGGTCGAAGTGCGAAACATATCACAAATGTGAAATTCCAAGAAGAGAGTCAGAAAATATCGAAGTTTTTTGTCAAACCGGGAAATGCTGACTTAGACGTGATCAAAGCAGAGTGCCTATTAGTGGGTTTTTGGTAGAATATAATATACCGTTAGCTACTGCAGATCATGCGGGTGCATTACTGAGAAAAATGTTTCCAAATTCAGAGATATCGAAAAAATATGGGTGCGCAAGGACGAAAACTGCAGCAATTGTAAGCGAAATGGCGTCTGTCAAAACAGTTGATGTAGTTCAGAGTTTACAACGTGGACCATTTGCCGTCGCGACTGATGGTAGTAACGACTCAAACGCGAAGCTTTATCCTATTGTTGTAACATTCTTTGATGAAAAGGAACAGAAAGTTGTTACTGTAATGCGGTTTTGTCCATCCTTGCATTAGAAGGCGATGCTACAGGGCGTAATATAGGAAACTTAGTGATTTCACAGTTTGAATCAAAGAAAGTACCTGTTGATAATTGCATAGCACTGTGTTCTGATAATGCAGCTGTTATGGTAGGTCGCAAGAATGGCGTTGCAGCGGTATTAAAAGAAAAACAAAATGATCTCATAGTTATTGGTTGCAGTTGTCATCTAATAAATCTGGCTGCGGAAAAAAGCTCTCAGTGGTTTGCCCATAAAAATAGATGAAATTCTAGTAGACATATTCTATTACTTAGAAAAAAGTACCAAAAGAAAAGACAGGTTACACAAATTCCAAGAGCTTCATAATAAAGAAGCCAAAAGTATTTTGAAACACGTGTGTAGCCTACACGTTGGCTGTCCATTGGGCGTAGTTTGTCTAGGCTAGTCGAAGAATGGGACCCACTGGTTAGCTTTTTCAATGAAGAAGTTATAAGTCAGAAATCTTCATCAGATAGCCTCAGTTCATACAGAATTCCTAAGGTAGGTCCAACTCAACAAAATCCATCCATTCCAAACCCTGTCGAAGGGGGCCTAAGTGTCAAAAATGAAAATGAACGCAAGAGGAAATCCAATAGCATCAATGTTTCTTGTTCCAGCAGTAAAACAGTTGCTTTAGCTTGCCCTCGTGACAAACCCATTTTGAAGAATCTAACTCCTATTGTGAATCGAGAAGAAAAACTGTTTATGTTCCTGTCATCTAAAATCAATAAAGCATTTTGTTTTTTCTTCTCAGTGTAATACCATCATTTGATAAGGTGAATACAACCCTACAGTCTCCACACATTCATGTACTTAGAGAACTGTTATTGAATTTTTTGAGAGACTATTATCATACTTTGTGAAGGCAAAAGTAATCAAAGCCAGCTCTGTATTTGAACTCGATTATCACTCCATTGTGAATCAGAAAGAAGACACTGATTTAGTTATAGGAAACCAGGCTTTAAACATTGTGAGAACACTAGAAAACAAAGAAAAACTGGTTTTCTATTCTTCTGTTCGGAAGTACTTTGTCTTGGCATGTGATTACATTGTCAATAAGTTGCCTTTGAAAAATGAGGTACTGGAACATGCAGAGGTTGCTAGACTCAGTAACTTTGAAAATGCCAGTTTTTCATCTGTCCGTTTCTTTG
>PNEQ01091657.1:0-26552 GCA_003012365.1 Medauroidea extradentata | reverse complement strand
GACTCTTCAGGTCGACAACATTTCAGAAATTTGTGCATTAGAAGTTAGTGAAGATGTAAAATGGGCTCAGCTAGCCAATATTCGTGGAGTAGATGGAATGCCAAAGTATAATGAATCGTATTGCAAGAGTAATGTTGTCTATCCTATCCATACCACACAGCAACGCTGAGTGTGAGCGGATCTTCAGTTTAATTAAGAAGAATAGGACACAACACAGGTCATCAATGTCAAACGAAACTCTGGAAGCTATTTCTATCCTCAAGTGCAGACAATCTGGTTCATGTTATGAACAAAATTATAGCCCAGATTTTTTGATGAAAGCAAAGAAGGCAACTGCTTCCTAATTGAAATCACAGTGCTTGCTTTCAAATTAAAAGGTATGTAAATGCTATTTATCTATTTTTCAGTTAATTGACTCACAGATTTGTTGATTAATGATTGCATTTCTTGTTTGTCGTTGCTTTCAGAATTATTTTTAATTTTTAATTAATGTAAGTGGTTATGTAATGTGGCGCAAAAAATTGCCGTGTATGTTTTACGCAAAAATTTACAAATTTGAAATATCTTCCTGATTGTCATCCTGAAAAGTTGGCAGGTATGCATTTTTGCGCAGAAGCACTGTCGCGACATTTCGCCAGTATTAAACTGGCTTCCTCGGGCGGCATTAGTTTTCTTTAATTAAATTGTATCAATTGCAGATGCTTAACTGCAATGAGTAATTTTTATTTGCTCATTATATTAGACTACAGTTAACACTGTGCAAAATGTGCGAGGAACCATGACGTTAACATGTATTTGCTGCAAGAATGTCCAATAGCAAACTTACCACCATGAAGACCATGAATAAACTGGGTGCAAAGCTGCCAACTCTTGCCGGCAACTATCGCTTCCAAGTTGCCGACATGGTAGCATCACTGCTACCAACATAGGACTTGAAGTTAATTTTTTGCGTATCTGCATCGCAGTACATTCATTGTCTTTCTGCAATAATTTTAAAGCTCACTACATTTTAATGCGAAAGTGGTTTGGCAAGTTACTGAAATTAGTGTCCAACAGCTTAAAAAATAAATAAATATGCACACAGCACTAAAGAATCAATACAGCATACATAATTTAAAATGAAAACTGTTTCTGAATTAAGTATTGCAACTTTTATAACAGAGTTAAAATTAGTTACTCATGACATAAAAGTAATTGTTTCCGAAATACAACACACCATTATTTACCCATGTACCACCTGTTCCCATGCAAGACCTTGTACTTTGAGTTACCGAAAACCACACGTTTCAATGTCTGGTAGTGTTATTAAATTGCATTTTTATGTTTGTATCAATATCATGTGTCTCCTCTATTGGCTTTGGATACTGGTTTGTATTGATTTTGGTAAAAATATTATCTCAGCATTGGTTGAAATGATACAAACAAACTTATTAGAACTATTGTAATATGTGCTATTGTGATATTTTTGTTTTGCTTTCGTACTTGTGTACGAATACTGTATTGTGACTGTAATTTTATATCTGATTTTTGTTGTACATTTGTATGTTTGTGCTTACAAATTACACTAGGACCCCGACTATGAATTTCAAGGCTCCTCATGATGTGTGTGTACAAACAGACTGGACCAATTTTGCCCATGTATCACCACCCCTCCTCCCTGCCCACCTTACAAACCTTTTTCTTTTCATACTCTGGTAAATCAATAACAAGTGATACGGTCATATTCATACATTTCTGAGAGAAATCTAAATATTTATTACAGCAGAAACTCTATGGATCGTTTTTCAAGGGACAAGAGGAAAAATTGATGTTTGCAGACCAACTAAACATGTGGATTAGGCTCTGGTTTTTTACCTAACCTCAAAATCTGAAGTTCTATTGTTATGTGCTGACTGACAAGGCAGAACATAACAAAAATCCTTACAAATTATTATTTATGATAGTTGAGATAATTTACATGAAAAACCCTTAAGTACACCAAGAAAATTATAATTGAACATAATTATGTACATACATTTAAAAACTGAAACATACTGTACATAAGTTACTTTAAAGAAATGATGCTGTATTACAAACACTCGCCATGTCTGTCCTTCCAATTAAGTGTAGTTGAACATACTTGAGGAAATTTATAAAGCATTAACAACAAAAACTTAAAAATGTAATTTACATGTTGAGTCAAATCACTTACATTAGAAACTCGTTGCATCGTTTTCATTTCCATCGTTTTCCCTTATCTATA
The DNA here is from genome assembly GCA_003012365.1 of Medauroidea extradentata. Taxonomy (NCBI): domain Eukaryota; kingdom Metazoa; phylum Arthropoda; class Insecta; order Phasmatodea; family Phasmatidae; genus Medauroidea; species Medauroidea extradentata. The sequence goes on along the minus strand of PNEQ01091657.1, from coordinate 24,310 downwards.
GTTTATTTTTGTTGGTCCCGAAAGTTTTCCTATTAAAACAAGGTTTAAGAAGTCCACATCAATCGTTTTCGTAAGTATTATTTTTCCGGCATCCATAGTTCAAAATATTGTTACAAGTTTGGAGAACACAAACTTTACATGTGGGCAATTCCCATGAGTTCTTTTGAGATAGAGGTCTTATAATTATAAATAAAATAGTTAAATCAAGTACTGGATTTAATAGCTCACAAAGCTATGAAATACACAAAACAGTAATCAACTATAACTCTCACAACACAATTAATTATGCACACAATTAGTACTGTTCCACAGAATGTTAATTAACTTTGACAATTAAAGCACAAGAATATTTACCATTATCAATTAAAGACTACAAATCACAATAAAAGTTCAGTCATGTATCCAATCAACAGTTACTCTCAAATAATTACAATGTACAACCGTAACAGTCCTAAGGGAGGATGGCTCACCATGTACAGTGCAGCACCCAGAGTGCACCACTGTCTTCACTCTTGAGGTCTTCGGTTCGACTCCCGTCGCACACCTCTTCTTCACCTGTCGACCCGCAGCAGAAGCCCTCTTGTCTCGCCCAGTATTGCTCCGAAAGTATGTGCCTGTAGCCTCGCAGTAGACTCCGACGTCACCAAGACGTCTTCCTGACATCACCAAGATGTCTTCCTGACATCACCAAGATGCCTTTCTGACATCACCAAGATGCCCTCACCAGCCTCTCTGCACAAGCTTAACACCTCTTCCGAGCAGGACCAATAGCGAACTCTCGAAGCACTTCTTTTCTTGAATCTCCAGGTAGACAGTCTCCTCAAGTCACCAGTTACTGCCCTCCTCGACACAACACCGCAAGTGTTGTTCATCCTTCCTGCAGCCCGCTGGCGTCACACAGCCTCGACACCAACCACTGCCGTCGTGCTGCCATCCTCGAGACGCCATACCTCATCAGCTCAGTCGTGCCGACATACAACACCCTAGTGTTGTCTGTCCCTTCTGCAGGGCGCTGATGTTACTCAGACTCGACACGGACTACTTCCGCTGTGTTGGCATCTTTCAAGACGCCACACCTCGTCAGCTCCGTCAATGTTACATCAGCCTCGACGCCGTCGTGTTACAGCCCCCAAGGCGCTGGGTCCTCAATTCTGCGCTGCTGTCAGTGTCTTCTCTCAGCCCGTCACTTCTCACGATGTCCATCGTCGTCCCAGTGGCAACGCCACCCCTAAGGGCGCTGCCTCACACCACTCTCGGTCTCACTTCATCTTCACGACTCACTACTAAGACTCCACAAGACTCTCACCTCCAGACTCCGCACAAGACTCTGCAACACTAGACTCTTCACTACTAGACTGACTCATGTTGCACAGTTCCGATGCTTTTATACGGCCCCTTCAATGACGTCAATGGCTGATGAAATACGGTGATCTGAAGTCTAAAAATTGACATTACCTCGGTAGTACTTGTTGATAGTCACGTATTCGCACTGGCGTCATCGGGGAAACCCAGTGATGTCTCTCGGGAGAAGCGTCATAGCTGCGAAAACCCACGACATCACTGGTTGACTCACAGGACTGACCACCCAGCATGATGTAATGTGTCTGCTGCCCGGCCAACACGCAACACTGCCCCCTCCTTAAGTCTGTTCGTCCCGAACAGACACAACAGCTTCAACTAGGCTTGACATGGGCTGAACCATCGCCTTCGCTACGCCACCTCACGACGCCTCTCGTCGCCGCAACACCTCCTGTGTTTGGCTTGTCGACGACCTGCCCATCCTTCAGGTTTTGATTCTGCACTGGCTGTGCTGCTCTTACGATTTACCCGTATAATGTACGATTTTGTGCCCTGTTGTACGGTTGTACGATTCATTTGAATTATCGTACGATTTTCAGGCTTTTAAATTTGGTCCCAGTTTGGTTAGTTCACATTAAGAAATCTGGTACTAAAGTCTTGTAATTTCTGTACCGAACATGTGGTATGTAGATCTGACTTACAGTATTGTGTATAATAAAGAAATCTGTACTACCGTAGTTTCGGGAAATAGCGTGCTTCATTTATCGCCATTGTACAATATTATTCACTACAGAACACCGTATTATTCACGCATTGTACGAACGTAACCCGGACATTGCCGAACACACCCGATCATTTGTAGTTGTCTTCCTGGCGAAATGGCCATCGTTACCCCTTGCAAACAAAAGTCACGAGACTGTTTTAATTTGAAGTGTTTTTCCAGTTTACCATTTCCGAGTAGTAATTGCCCAAGAACACACATTAAATCTTGTGAACTGAAGGAAACTATCGTTTAATTCTTATTTTTACAGCAAATTTGGAAGCGCACGCCGTAGTTGCGTAGTGTTTTTAAACATGGTTTTTGCCAAGCTGAAATGTATAATTTTGTTATTGTGGCGGCGTATTTTAGTGCCGGTACTTGTGTCAACGTCGCATATTTAATAGTCGTAAAACGTAGGAATATTGCAAGTTTCGTTTCTGGGAAATACAACTTTGCAGTTTTTACAATTACGTTTTTATATACAGTAATTCCCAAACCGTGCGGATGTTAAAAACTATTCAGAAATTTAAAGTATATGGTATTAATATTGTATAAGAGATTAAATACTCTCACATCTGCACATTTAACGATGTACAATTTATTTCTCAAATCCACAGTATTTGCAGTGTCGGAGAGTTGTGATTAGATGTGCCAAGTGTGATTAAATTCCCTAATTTGCACTCTGCAAGAATTTTTCGTACATTCACGGAACTGTGACAGAGAATTTAAAAGCTTTGTTACCAGAAATCGTGATGTAGGGGCCTATGTATTGGTGTATTACAATCAGTAAAGTTTGTAAACTTGCAGAAACCAAAACTACCTATTGTAGGTTTGTTTAGATTTGTATACATATTAAAATTAAAACCGTTTTTATAATGGTACAACAAAGTAAGCTTACTGAAAATACGTTCAGTAATTTCCCTGTTTTTGTTTTCTTTATAATAGCCCTAGGGAGGCTATGTAATTTTAGCCATGAACACAACATATGAATAGTAGTCAAAATTGTAGCTAATTTTATTAATTATTCAGCATGTTCTAAATTTATTTTACATACAACATTTTGACATGTTCACAATGTAGTATTTCATTTAAAAAATAGCTAAAGTGTTTTAGTTAGATACGTGAAATGCAGATACTCGTTTACGCATTATTTTACTCATTTTGAAAATTGTACTATTTCTCAACCCTTGAGGTTGGCAGCTATGCTAAATTGATGCTTTGTTAAATCTGACTTTATATATTTTTTGTACCCTTTTCCCCACCCCGCACTTAAGAAAAAAAATTTAAGGTAATTTTAACAAGTCTGTTAGCTTAAAACAGTAACAAAATGTATTTACCATCAGCAGGTAAGCCACAGCTGTGGAAAAATGCAATCTATGAAAAAACTTCTAGTGGAATGCTCGGCGAGCGTGCGCATTGTGAGTTAGGCTACCCACGCGCCTTCAACACGTGAGAAGTGATGACTAACAGAGCCATTAATCTTTCAGTCTCTCTCACACACGCTCCACCGACAAAATTCAAGAAATTCCCTTGAAAAATATTATTTTTTTAATGCAAAGAAAACTGATTTAAAAGTTTGCATAATTAAATACGTGCGGCGGGGGCCATTATAGCTTGTAGGCAGCCGTGCTCGTAAAACAAGCTTGTTGGTCTGCTCGCTAAAATACTTTACACTCGAATGTTTTTTTTTTTTAGCATCGGAGAAACAAATTTATTTACGTTTACAGTAATAAAGTCATAGTAAAACGTCTGTACAAATAATATAATTATAATAATTATGTATGTATGCTTTTAAATAAATTTGCATGTTTTGCTATGGGATGTAACAGAAAATAATCACGCTGGACACCACTGCTTTCTACCAGTGATAGAATTAATCAATAGAACGCGCTGCATTGCAACACATTCTGACGGAGATGCGAAGCACTATCTGTGAATTAGTTCCTGTGCTGTGGTGACTGGGTACCTAGATGCTCGCTCAGCCGCACGTGCTCATCTTGAAGTCACTCCCGCAGCCAAGGTTTTCAACAAATTTTAACTTTTTTTTCTTCTTTCTTTTCTCTCCTTTCCCGCTTTCTTGACGGATGGTTTAAGCTTATATACGGACAAATAAGTATATATTGCGGCCAGTGGTAGCATTTTTAATATACTTATATTACAATTTATATTTCAGTTTGTAAAAGTCATTTAGTTACTTAATAAATTTTTCAGTAATTTTTTTAAGGTTCTTAAAAATTTTTCTGTTAAATCGCTGTTTTCGTTATTTTCTCGAGTTCGTTAAATCGGGGCTCTACTGTAGTAGTTTATTATTTTGGACTCATTGGGACTATTGCTTTCATCACGGTTGGTAACCCTGCCTTAGGCCTGGTATCTTCACTGCAGCAGGTTGGCATGTCTGTCATCACAATGACACCAGTGAGGCAAGATGTCGTTCTTCCTGTAGCGCATATTGAGTACAATCGTGCTATTCTCACTATTTTTGCTCGCATTTATGACATTATTTGAAAATTTTTAGGTCCTCCAGGCTGGATGTTTTCGTGCCAGCTATGTCGGTGTTCATAGCATGTGGTGGCGGTGTCATGAATATTGTGCGTGCAACAATTATTCGTATGAAGGCTACAGATTCTATGACCAGATCAAGTAATTATTTTTCCCCTTCTCCCCCTCCAGTAACGAATGAGGTCCGGTAGATTGATGCACATTGTTCAGGTAAATTTTTTCATGTGTGGATTGGTTCCTGCTCAGTGAAACTGCGTGCGGTTAGCTTTTAACATCATCGTTGGTTTGGGATACTGTCTGACTTGCTTTACTCTTCAGGTTGGTGTATCTATTTGTTGTTATGCTCATTGTATATTCGTGAATCTTTGTGGTACCATTGTTCCTTTTCTGTTTACATGGCTATAGCTTCGTACACTTGTGTTGTTTGCAGTTGAATTATTTCGTTGGCCTATTCAGATTTTTTTCCTTCTTATTTGATATGACGGAAGTGCAAGCAGTATTGTTGCGTCTTCACCTTGCTGAGGGCGGACTTAAGCATGCGTATGATTTATCGCAAGTTGTTGCAAACGATAATTCTAAAAGTAATTTATTTGTCTCTTCAAGTCGCGATCTCCCTGTGGTTCTTGAGCATTTTGATGCTGACTATGTTATGGTATAACTCGCAGTAGATGAGTCAACTACTGAAAAAAAGAGTGCCGCACAAGCAGCCCGCATGGTGAAGTTTAAGGAAAGGTATTTATTTCCTTGTAATGACTATTGTTGATGCTATAATGGAAGACATTTCTAGTAATGAGAATGTTAAAGGTACTGGTCATCCTAAATTGTCTAGCTGTCGTGTAGTGTTACCAAATATAAATCTTAAAGATTTTAAGGGTGACGCTAAACAATGGCCAAGTGTTTCAAACCTCTTTGCCACACTTGAAATCAATAATAATGAACTTTCACCAGTTGGAAAATAGGCCTATTTAAAAACTGCTCTCCGCTGCGAATCCTGGTGTATGATTCAGGCGTTGCTTGTGTCGGCAGCCAACTGTGAAGTTGCATGGAAATTTCTTGTCTATTGTTGTTAAAACAAGCTACTTCTTGTCAGTATGCATGTTGATGCCGTGCTGGAGGCACAGTCTTCTTTGGTTGATTCTGCAGCATCATGACACCACCTTTTGTGTCTTCTCAATGAAAATCTGTCAGTCTTAAGGATTTTAGAGATTCCAGCAGACCACTGGAATATTACAGTACTGCCCATCATGTGCAAGTGCTTAGACGTTACTCTGCAGACACAATGGGTAAATGTCATTGAGGGAAAAATTGTCTTCATTGAAGGGTTTTCTAAACTTTCTTGAGATGTATTGTTGTGCTCTAGAAGGTGTTGGTTTAGGTAATACTAAGAGATTTAACACTTAATTTGCCAAGGCAAAGACCTTGCCGTGATGTCTTGGAGGCAATTTCAGGAAAAAAAACTTATTCAAAATATTTGACTAGTTCTCTTACATCTAGATGTTGTTAGTGTGCTGGGCAACACCAATTGTACGAATGCCCAGAATTTTGTCACCTGAAACCTACTGATCGTTTTTAAATTGTAAAGCAGCACAAATTGTGCTTGAACTTCCTTTTGTCCTCGCCCCACTCGGCAACATGTAAGTCTTCGTTGTCATCTCATCAGTGCAGTGCGCATCATCACGTATTGCTACACTTTGAACAGAAAAGTGCTGAGAAAGACTCAGCAGTAAAATAGAACCCTACATCTGATACTAGTGTTGAACCACTGTTTCACTGTAATGAAGAACAAGGATATTTGGGCACGAATGGCACGAGGATTACCACTGTTAACACCGATACGCAGGAAGATTGCCCCATAGCTAACTTACCGCCATGAGGTAACAAAACGAACTGCCGGAAGCAGGGCTGCCACTCTAGTAGGCAGTCACATCAGGGTTGTCAACTTCGTTCTTGAGGCCACCATTGTCACCAGTAGAGTAGAAGATTAAAATAAATCTGATCATTAAATTCAGTCACTCACAACATTACTTTGTACATACACTGTTTACATCTATGCACACGCCTAAACATCCCGCCCACCTTAAAATGCTGCATTTCAACATTATACAGGAAGCAGGCACAGTTTCACTGCTGGGCGCCTGAATGTTCCACTAGCAGTGCGCACTGTAGCCACCCTGACCACACCATCACTCCCTGGGTGAAGAGCTGTAATGCACTCCAACTGCCATTGAAGAGGTGTCATTCTGTCTTGCTTCACCATGACCATTTGGTTTGCGCTTATGTCCCCAGAATCACTGTTCCACTTCTGACGTTGTTGCAAGTATGCAGGTAGTCCTTGTGCCAACGACGCCAGAAGTCTTGGTGTAGACGGGATATCAGCTGCCATCACTGTGACCGATTGAACTTGACCTCAGCTAAGTTTAGTTCTGGCAGAGAGACTAATGGTTCACCAGTCAGGAAGTGGCTTGGGGTGAGTGCATTGAGATCATAGGGATCAGAACTTAGAGCACAAGGTGGCCGAGAATTCAAAATGGCCTCAACTTATACAAGTACAGTGTACAGTTCTTCATACATGAGAATCTGCTCACCGATGACACGTCTCAGGTGAGACTTGAAAGACATAACGCCAGCCTCCCACAACCTTCCGAAATAAGGGTCTGCAGGAGGGTTGAAGTGCCATGTGACACAGAGAGGGGTTAGAGAATTCGCCACAGCTGTTTGGTGAGATGAGGAAAGAAGGTGTTTTAAGTCACGCAGTTGATTGTAGGTCCCCACAAAGTTGGTTTCACAGTCACTGTAGATATTAGTGGACAGGTCTGACGCCACTTCGACGTGAACAGCCTTTGTGGCGAAACGTACGAAGATGCACATGTAAGCTTTAAATACTACAGCCTTACGAACCCTAGCAGCCTTGATGTGGAAGGGGCCAGCATAATCAACTCCAGCTGTTGAGAAAGGCTTTATTGGATGGATTCACACAGCAGGGAGGTTACCCAACATTGGCACAGCTAGAGACGGCCTGCCCTTGAAACATTTGACACGACGGACACACCTGGTAATAGCACCGTTATCTGAAAGAATCCAGAACTTCTCCTTGAGAATACTTTGAAGTGTTGTAATACCAGGATGGTGGTTGAGTTCATGGTAGTGACGTATCACCAGCTCCGTGAACGGATGCGTCTTTGGAAGCAGAGCTGGGTGCTTGTGATCAAAGGGTAAGTCGGAATGAAGAAGCCTTCCTCCAACCCTAATCAGCCCACACAAATCAATAAATGGCACTGGTGGGGAAGGCAACCATTTCCTTTGAATGCAGTCAGTTCATCTTTAAATAAGAAGCCTGAACATGCAGAAGCCGAAATTGTATAGCTGCATCTACCTCACTACGGCTTATATTATCCTTTGTAACTCGAGTTGCAGGTGACACACGACAGTTACGAATGAAGCAAAATACATAGGATGTCACTCGTAAAAGCCTGGTCAAGTTGCTAAATCGTAAAATTAGCGTATCCAGATCACTTGACGTTGTGAAGGTTGTCCTTCTTTCCAGTATGATAGTATCAGAGGAGTAGCCAGGGTTAGAACTGTCATTATGAACTCCACTCGCTGGCCATTGCTCAGGTGGTTCCTTCAACCATGCAGGACCAGTCCACCACAAGTGATGACAGATGATCTGAGATGGCATGAGACCACGGGACGCACAGTCAGCAGGATTGTGCTCTGAACACATGTGCTTCCACCATGATGGTAGAGTGAGATCGTGGATCTTGGTCACTCTATCGGCAACAAAGGTGTGCAATTGGTGAGGAGATGAGTTTATCCATGCAAGAATGACCTGTGAGTCAGCCCAAGCCACTACCGAGGTGAAGTGAAGAGCAGATTCATATGTCTCAATCACACGTTTAAGGGCTTGTTCCCGAGTTTTTTTCAGACTGGTGCCAATAACTCAAATATTTTTTAACCAAAAGTTTTGAAAAAATTAATGTCAATGTGCAATCACACGATGCACAGTACTGTGGACGTGTTTTTTTTTCAATAATGTACCATTCTCCAGCAAAAAAATATTTTCCTTCATTTTTGCTTATTTTCTCGACGAAAAACGTGGTACTTTTGGTAATGAATTCTAAAAAACAGTTCAGTATAATTCTACAAAAAAATTCAGCTACAAATTATAACATATAAGTGTCAAAACTGTGCAGCAAAATTTTGATATGAGTATTAGGTAGCAATAAAAATATATATTTTCAAAATCACTGCGAAACCCCGTAACAAGGCCTTAAGCAGATGAGCCAGAAGCAAGGCTCCAAAAAAAGTTCTAGATGAGGAACTGACTGTATCCTGACTGGAGCCACCTTTGACTTGGCAATCAACAAATGTGTGGTGACTGTACCCTCAGGTTTAAGTGTGTGAAGATAGACAGCTGTGGCATAACCTATCTCTGAACTGTCAGCGAACCCATGAAAATCATAACTGCAACCAGCAGGATCTTTAACCAACCTAGGAATAGTAAGAGGACAGCTCCGGAAGTTGGTTCGTAAACTGGGTCTATCACTCTACTACAGCTGGAGGTGGTTCAGCATCCCAGTCTACACCCTTCAGCCAAAGAACCTGAATTAGACGCTTCGCGAACATTAGTAATGGAGTGAGCCATCCAAGAGGGTCAAAAATTTGTGCAACATGAGACAATGTTACGCTTTGTTGTATCACTGGGACTGGTCTGAATATTGTACGAGTACGTGTTGCCAAAGGTTCCCAGTGTAATCCCAATACTTTCATTTGCAACTGTCTCGATCTAGGGCAAATGGTTGTGGGATTTCAACATTATCTCTAAGAAGCCAATTTAGAAGCTCTTGCTTGTTGCTCATAAACTTTCGTAGCTTAAAACCCCCATTAGCTAGAAATGAAATAAGGTCCTTGTGGATAGCCAAGGCCTCGTCCACCAAATGGGATCCTGTTACCACATCATCGACATTATACATCTGAAAGCAACACTTTTGAGGCAACCGGAAACAAGTCCTCCTCGTCTTCGGCCAGCTGTTGGAGAGTGCGAAGAGCTAGAAACAACATATGTCACTGCCTTCAACCTATAGTCCTGCATCGGATCGGTTTGCTGAAACGCCAGACAATACGTTGATAATCCTGGTGTGTAGAATGGACATATTTGGCGGTACATCTGCTTAACATCAGCAGTAAAAAAAACTTAATGAAGATGAAAATGCAACAGTAAATTACAAACCTCTCTTTGCAGCTTGGGTCCAGACATTAACACATAATTCAATGATACGCCTGTGGACAATTTGGCAGACGCGTTAAACGGCATTCTTAATTTTGTTATGGAGCTCTGTGGTTTCACCACATAATGGCAAGGAATGTAAAATTACTCTGATGAATGTATCTGACTCTCCGCCACTCTCCATGTGCCCCATGGTCAAGTAATCGGTCACGAATTCAGTGTATCTCTCTTTGAATACAGAGTCTGTTTCGAGGCGCCTCTCAAGGCGAAGAAGCCTGTTCACTGCCTGAGGTCTGGATGTACCCAATTCGAATGATGAGCAAAATGGCAATAAGACACTATAGCACCCCTCCTTACCACGCACCAATGTTGAGGTTAACAGTTCTTTGCAGCGAGTATCTTCACTAGACACATGCCTGACTGGAGGAACCTTTTCAGAACATCTTCCAAGGGTGGAGGGGATGAGAGCAGCGAGACACAGAGCGATGCTACATTATGTGCAGAATGTTGTTCTTCAACCTGACCCATTAGAATCCACCCTAGCACAGAATTTAGAGCAACAGGTCATCCATCAATCTTGCCTTCAGTCATGAGTATGGGATAAAGGTCAGCACCGATCAACAATTCAACGGGTCCATGTACATCAAAGTTTGGGTCAGCCAGCTGGAGGTGAGACACGGACATACGTACTTCAGCAGAGAGTCGAGTGCTAGGTACTTGGTAGAACAAACACGTCGAGAGCAAACTAAGTGTCAAGGCATCCAACGGGTAAAACGACAATAGATGAGCATGACCTTGCAACACTAACAGCAGTTTTCGACAAGCCGTGGATAGGTTGGTAGGTTCTCTGTCGAGCCAACCTCAACCTTAGAACGCAGCCCTCAGTAATAAAACGCTTGACTAGCAGTATGAAGAAGTGCTCTAACTGTGCAGGGAGTTCCTGAGCCATCTAAAATGCAAACTGTAGCAGTTGAGAGAAGAATGGTGGTTGATAACCTTTAACCTGCTGGTGTAACAGAGGACTAAACTGTTGCAGGTTTCTCAAGGTATTCAACCTGTGTATTAACATCAGAGGTAGAAGGTGGATATTTACAGTCTAACAACCCATGCTGAAAGTGTAATATTGAATGGTGACGGCCACGACAAGTACGACATGACTAGGACAAACACGCTTGGTGTGATGGTGACAGGCAGTTTAGGCAAAGTTTGTGTTCTTTTACAACAGTAAATCTGTCCTTAGGAGTGCAATGAAAGAATTGGGTGCACTTGTAAAGTGGATGAACTTCACTACACATCCGACACTGTTGGGAGGAGCTCACCAAACTACTCGCTGACCGGCCTCTGCCTTGCCTCCAACTAGGCACAGTCACTCTAGTGCTGGTCTTAGATGTTGAGCTGAGGGACCATTACTGCGAGACCAAGCTACTGCCTCTTGGGCAGGACAGTGTTTATCCAAAAAGGAAATGAACTCAAAGTAGGAAGCTTATCTGACAATGTCATCTCCCATTGGATCTGTAGATCAGCGTCCAAATGCTTAGAAAGGATCGCGAATAGAATTAAGTCCCACTGGTCCACAGGAACACACAGAGCCTTAAGGGCAGAAACTTTTTCATTATTTACAGTTAACAAATGTCGAAGAGTCTTGGGGGAGTCTGCGGAGGCCGATGGTGCTTGTAATAAAGCCTCTACATTAACAGATGTAATGAGACGTGGGTTTTCATACCGTCCAAGAAGTAACTTCCACGCAACATCAAAGTTAACTTCATATATGGGCGACTGTATAAGACCCAATGGCTCTCCAGAAAGTGTTGTCTCAAGATAGGTCAACTTCTCTACTGCAGACAGACCTGGTTTATTCCCAACAAGTGTGCCAAACAATGTGGGAAAAAATTTAACTATTCCAGAGGGCTGCCATCAAAGTTGGGCAGCACATTCTTGGGAAGTGCAACACGGGAATGTCTCACCTGAGAACTCCTCTAAAGTTGCTCTTGTACCTTAGAGTCATCAAGAGAAGCCACAGCTGCCATTACTTCATAGTACTTCTCGTCGAACTCAGCAAGGCGAGCAGCATGTAGTCCAGCACCAAAGTCCTTTAATTTGTTCGCTGCAGCTTCTACAGTAACATAATCTGCCTCGAGCTTATCACGCATCTGTGGCAGATCCTGTATGGTAGCAACAAATAAATTCAGTTTGGTGAGGTCGAGAATGACAGCCTGTGAGAGGTCGTATGCACGTTTAAGGCATCCTTCCGCCAACCGAATGAAGAACAAAGATATTTGGGCACGAATGGCACGAGGATTACCACTGTTAACACCGATACGCAGGAAGATTGCCCCATAGCAAACGTACCGCCATGATGTAACAAAACGAACTGCCAGAACCAGGGCTGCCATTCTCGTAGGCAGTCACATCAGGGTTGCCAACTTCGTTCTTGAGGGCGCCACTGTCGCCAGTAGCGTGGGAGATTCAAATTGTTCTGATCACTTTATCCAGTCACTCACAGCACTACTTCGTACATACATTATCTACATCTATGCACACGCCTAAACAACCACAGTCTCCTACTGTACACTTGATGTTTGTTTATCTGCTCCCACAGCACTGTTGTCGACAGATTTTGTGCATCTGCTCAACATCTGCTGGAAAATCCCATGTTGCTAGAGCAGTTTTGGACACAGCAAGACAAGTGAGTGACCACTGCTGTCAGAAGCTCGGCATGACTTCTCTGCGAACCCATCTTCCAGTCCATGTCATGTCAAACACTCCAGATAACATTGCCAAGTCATACACATCTGTTGTTTTCGCTCCCTGTAAGTAATCTAACATGCAATTTGCCCTTGATGTATTTGTGCTCCTCGACCGCCCTGGGTCCGATAGCTTACTAATAGGTGCGGACTTGTTCCCTCAACTTTTAACTGGTGGCAAAATTGAAACTACGAGTGGTCTGTGATGCCTCTTCCAAAAGTTCTACTGGTGTGTCTCTGAATGATGTTTTATTGACTGTACCCAGAATACAGCAGGATTCTTTTAAGAGTAGTTTATTATTTTGGACTCTTTTGGACAATTATTTTCGTCATAGTTTGCAACCCTGCCTTGGACTGAGAGACTCACTGGAGAAGTTTGGCTAGCCTGCATCAAGTCTTCAAGATGGCGCCAGAGAGGTTTTGATGTCGTTCTTACTTCACCGCATATATCTCGAGTACAATTGTGCTATTCTCACTATTTTTGCTCACATTTGTGACATTATTTGAACAATTATATATTTCGGGCAATACTACGCCCTAGCTGCATGTAAACAACAATTACTAAATCAAAAACAAAAGGGAAATATACTGTGCTGTTGCGAGTAAGTCTAACCTACAGTGCACAATACTTCACAGCCCGTGTTTACATTTCCACCAGGAAAATAGTGAATTTTATATTGAGATATTCATAATAATATAACACATAGCCATTGTGACTAAAAATACTGTAATCATCGCTATAAATACGTTAAAGAGTACAAAAACATACTGAAAAACGTTAGTATACGTCGCTGCCCTGTTGAATTGACCGTTAACGTTGACATGTTTTGTAACAGTTATTTGGAATCAAATATTTCTTAAAACTTTGTTCTTATATTTACAAAGTACATTATAATTTGGGAGCAAAGCATAGTGTGCAATGTATTTGATTGCTGCAAGAATATGAGAGAATGCACTACGCCGTACGTGTTAGCCTTTTGTGAAGTAACAAGGTATGTCTGGATACGACAGAATTTAAACTCAAGTCGTTTTAGAAGTGGTCTGGGTGAAATTTGTTTACATCCAAATTGTGAACAGATGGAAACAATACTACTTCAATATGTTCAGAGGATGAATTTGATTAGTACTGGCTAACAGTTATTTGCCAACTCACTTGATCAGGAAAACGTGGCTAATGTATTGAAAATCCATATTTCTCGCAATACAGTAGAACCCTGTATAATGAACTCTTGTGTAATATTTTCCTGGTTTTAAGGCTTCTTATATTTGATCTCTTAAACTATTTTATAAAAAGAAACTAGACTCTTATAAGGAATTACCTTTTATAGTGCACATTTTTTAGTCCCTTCAGAAACATTGTAACAGGCTTCTACTGTACATGTTTTTACGTTTCATACGTAAATAGCATTATAACTGCGACAGAAATGCCATTTCTTCATCAATTCTTGCAAGACTCAACCCAGCCCTTGTTAACAGTTCACGGGCATTCTGAACTCATCCAGCCCTGTCCATTGGCTAGCGCCGTTGCTTGTTGCCGTTCTGTGTGTGTGTGTTTTGGCAGATAGCTCATAAACAAAGTGCACCAAGAAGCTGCTTGCAAGTGGAACAGCTGTTGGAGTTCAGTGAACTCTGTCTCTTACTGTGCGGCAATTGACGGTAAATATTAATCAATTTTCTCTGCGTCGTAATTTTCAGTGTAACACAACATACTAGATTATTTCCCATACAGAACCTGTATTGTTTTAGTTGCTGTAGTTTTGCGACTCTGTTTTAATAGACGTTCAAAACTCCCCCCTCCCCTTCCCGTTTTTTACGATTGTTTAATTTTTATAGAACTTTACAGTTTACAAAAATAAGTCTGTATGATTGGAGTGTCATACATACAAGGTTTGAGTGTACTTAACCTGTTTTGTAATTTAGAAGTAACTTTAATTTTTTAAGCATTATAATAGTGCAATTTTAATTATACTTTGGGTATACCATATTAACCCATGCCCCACTGGGACTGCTGAGCTTAAAACTGTAGACAAATACAAGCATACATGAACATCAGCTGTACTAGCGAACACACAGGTCAGGGTATACCATATTAACCCATGCCCCACTGGGACTGCTGAGCTTAAAACTGTAGACAAATACAAGCATACATGAACATCAGCTGTACTAGCGAACACACAGGTCAGGGCTCACATGATCGTAAGCGTAACTAAATATGTTTTTCTCAGGATTTTACTACTGTGTAGCCCATGGACTTGAGTTGGCGTACACTGCGATGTCTTACTTTCAAAAATACATTGTGTGTGTATTTATTTAGACTACCATTTTTGAACATGTTGCAATTATCCAATACACTGTCCAGCCTGTGGCTGGGTCAGCCAGATAAAACTCCTCCATTGTCCTCTGTCCTCCCACCACTCTTCCCATTTTACTGTCTCACAGTCAGCTCCTCATCTGTTCTGAACTGATGTAAATAAAATAGGGAAGGAGACAAATTGATAATGGAACGCTAATAATAAAATGGCTAAACAACAAAAAATTTATACTGACAAACATCTGAGAGCCTTATAAAGATAAATTTGACATTAGTTTAGGACATTAAAAACCCATGATAATTTTTCAATTACACCTCTGCCTTCATCAGAACAAAGAAATGTAAATTGACCTGGATTGTAGGTCTTTGCAAATTCATGGTCTTTGGGGAACGCCTTGAAGTAGTTTATTTGCAATGTAGGTACGCGTGATGTAACAACACAAGTAGTGTAAAAGTCCGTCAGCCACTGTGTGTGTTAGAGTAGGGGAAGTGTGTTTCCTAAGCTACAGGTCAGCCACAGTACAGTCGTTATATCAATGAATGTGTGTCCTACAACATTGTACAATTAGTAACAGGTGTTATTTATTGCACTTATGAGAATATATTATCATCTGTATATGCTACAATAATGTACTAATAGCTCTTGAGGAATTTTTACAATTTCACAAAAAATTGTATGCTGTTTTATTACTTTAGTAATTTATCTCTTTCAAAATACTCCCCCCCTCCCCCCACCCCCTCCTTAAACCTTCAGAGGATTATTTTAATTTCAAGACATCTAGTTACCAAAGAAGGACTTCACTTTTTTTAAGTGAAAGGTAGTGTCTGTTTATGTAAGTGGGGGGCAGAGCGTGTTGTCATTTTAGAGTATTGTTTCCTTGTTTTGTTAGTTAAAATGTGTAATATTTTCAGTTGCTAGTTGTAATTTTGTTCAAGGCAGTTGCAGGTTTTCATTCATTTTGACACAATTATTATTTGTATGTACCTGGTTGGTGTATCTATTGTAAAGAACATGAGACAACCTAACATTTAACTAATGTTAAAGATTATTTCCTATTAAATAGTACAAACACAATTTTAATGCAACTGTAGGCTAAGTTTTTTGGGTTTGGAGGTTGTAGTGGTGAGACTGCTACAGTGAGGATCAAACTTGGAAACTAGACACCTTGATATAGAACAGCATTTTGCTTGCAAATAAAGTACTTTGTAATGAGATTTTACTATAATAGTTAGACTGTAATAATTGTCACGCAGTGTCATAGTATAGTTGTGTAGCTGTCTGGCCAGACTCGGTGGAATACATCACAGAAGAAGGCTGAAGCTAAATGAAGATTTTGCACACAACTGACTAAACAGGGCTGCAAACTTCAAGAATATCAGTTTTTGCCAGTTCTCACTGCAGTATCTACTATGTACCTAGCATACAGTCTGTTAGTTATATAGTTACTTTTCATTAACTTTCAAGTTCTATGAGATTGTTTATATACGTATGTTGTTTCCCTGACTGTTTGTAGCATGTACTGTAAACTGCCTCGTGTTGCTGCAATGAATGTCCAGTGTTGTTGATTGTGCTTTTGATAGTTACTGTACATAGCGTGTGTGTTGATAGTTTAACTTGCAAACTTGTGTTCTTCAAACGACTTCTACATATTTAAGTATCTTTTTAATATAGTTACTGTATTAGTAAACTATCTCGTAAACAGTGTACGTTGCAATTGAAAATATATACGTAACGTAATGGTTACTGCATATTTTAACACTGCGTCATAGTATGAATTGATCTAATAATAGTTTACCTGAATTCTAACCTGTTGTCCAGAAATTTAATGTATGTAATGAATGTTATTGAACAACATTGTGTGCAGGGTGTCTACTAGGCCACGAAAGTCCTGAAAAAGTCACTACTTGCGAAAAAGGTCGCGAAAGTCCCACAGTAGTCATTCATTTGAAGTATATTTTGGTATAAGTCACGAAAATTATTTTCTGGTGTTTGATTCTTGTTGAATCATTTGTCAAACGTGCATGTTTACACTGCTAGTATTTCTTGTGCACTTTGAAAGTAAAATAAATAATTAGTTTGTATATTATCATAGTCATCTTCATAAAGGCAATTAAATATAGGTGTATATTGATTACACATTTAAAAATTTTACATGCTGTGCGCTATCAGCAGTTGGAGGATACATAATGAAAATTGTCAGCTGTGTTGCACTTGTTAAAAAAAATTATTAATTATGTTTGAACATATTTTCAAGAAAAAGTCACTTAAAGTCACTAAATTTTACTTTTACAATCTGGTAAACACCCTGAATCCTCAGCTGTAATTGGTTGAAAGAAATGTTGATTTGGTTGTTCAGTAAAATATATATATATATTTTTTGTGTTTTTGAAATATTAGTAACGGTGTTATATGTACTGTAGTACATAGAGTGTATAAAATAGCAAACATAAGACAACAAAATGAAGATGAGGCACAAGTCTAATGTAAACCACGAAGTAGAATAACTAAGAACTGGTAAGTAGCGTGGCTTCTTGCAATTTGTTGACAGCAGATATTAAAACATAAACTGGAATGACTGGATTTTTTTACTTGGACATACTCCATTGCGAAATATTTCACAATGGAGTGTGTCCAAGTAAAAAAATCTATTCATGCACTCCCATTGCACAGTTCTTTCAAAGATCATATAAACTGGAATGGCTAAGAAAGTGTTTATAAATCAGAGATTGAATGCAAGTACCGTTCATGCTGGTAATAACATTGTTGTTAGATGCTGTATGACAACATGTAAGAGCTTAAAAATGTTGGAGTAGAATGCCGACAATGGCAATTGATTGTGGTAGAAATAAATGGCAAATTATCAACTTTCTATCCTTACTGCTTCTCTCATTACTTAGTGGATTACTACAGCAGCTTTGTGCTGTGTACAATAGCCGACCTTTCAGTACTTATGTTTTAGTGATTGCTCTTTTATCTGTCTCTTATGAATTTGTTATGTATTGTTATGTGGTGTGTGTGTGTGGGGGTGTGTGTGGGGTGTGTATATAGATATATATATATATATATATATATATGCTTCTTGACTATTTTTGTTATTAGTTCGTAAGGAGTTACATAGTACTGTATACAGTATATTTTAAGCGCATAGTTAATGAAAGAACTTCAAGTGAAATTGACCTCTCTGAATTTAATAGACTTAAAAATATTAATAAATGATGTTATTGATTTACTTACTGACTGTATAATGTCACATAATTAGCGCCAGCACAAAGTGATGCAGGCAGGCTGCTGAGCAACAGTTTGCAAATTGCTTTTAATATTCCATGCTACAGACATAGTTTAAAATTCCACAGTGATCAGGGTTAGGTTGTTGCAGTTTTGCTTCGAGGCATAGTTTGTTGGGTCATTGATTGTGTTTGTTGTGCAATAAATTTGAGTTTCTGTTGAACACATTCAAAACAATTATAAATGACTGGTTTGTCATTTCATTGGTAATCTGTAAGTTGTAGTGTTTTATGATCGCCAGCCTGAGTATGTGGAATTATAAACCAATTTTTTTTCTGTTTTTGTACGTTAAGAAATTATATTATTTATTGTTTCTGTTAAGTGCGTTGTCATTATTCATGGTAGTACAACTGAAAGGAATTTTAATTCTTAGATTGTGTGTGTCATTTTTTTTGTGGTGGTTTTGAATTACAGATTCAAATATAATATGCTCACATTTATAATATTCATAACGGAAATAGTGTGTGTCTTATAAATTAGCATCGTTGCTCAGAAACCTAAGACGCAAATTTGCTGGTATTTATAACTAACACTACTATTTATTATTGCATGTATTCATCACCAGTTAATGAGTAGATATTGCAGATAACTTTTTTGGAAGCAGTGTAATATAGATGTAAACGTTGCACAAGCTTATGTAAATAAAATTGTGTGGCAATGTTTATGTTTACATATAATGAAAATATATAAACTGGTGAAATGTAGAAATAAATCAGGGCTTGTTTGAGTGCCGACTTTATTCGGAACAGCGTACAGATGTAGTTCTGTTGTTATTGCGTGCTAATAACTATGGCTTGGTACTGTTTCATGTTCTTCAGATTGCATACTGTTTGAAACTGTGTTTGTGGTCTTCTGTGGGGAGTGCGTTCACAGGTCGATATTGTCTAATGATGACTACCTAGCCATAGTCTTTACACACTTACTGTGTCTGCTGTTGGTTAGATGCTTCAGGTGTGCCAACTGCTCTCTACATCAGCAGTAGGGGCCTGCTCTGTAGAGCTTCTAGCAGTCTCTTTGTAATAGCAGTCTTGTTGCCAGTACTGTGTAGTTAAATATGTTTGTGCAAAGAAAAAGCCTAGTGATTATTAGAAGTAATTATGACTGTTTAAATACGTCAGTACAGAGATACACGTACTTAACACAAACATAAGCAGCTGTATTGCCAGAATGTGAGTACTGTAATAGTATCGGAGGTGAGGGAAACTTGCTGTGTGCGCTTCAACTACGAGGCTTAGTAGTATTTCTACAACCTTCCACAACTACAGCTGTTAGTTTAGACCTTGGTGTGTGTAGTGTTCAGTTCATGTCAGGTTGATGAAATATAATGATATGTGTATTTGTTTGTAGTTCCGTGTTTGTCGTAATGGAACCATTGGAATTACTTTAGTGTTTCAGTCTTAGTCGTTTCATAATAGCTAGCTTGCTAAACCTGTCAATTATGTCTTCATTATTACAGCGAAATAATACATTTAGTGCTCTGTATTATTTGAGGTGTGGCAAGGGAAGAGAATTTAGTGACACACTGTTCTGGAGACAATATTGTTTTGCTTTATTCTGACAAGGTTGTTGAGAATTGAGCTACATATATTGATGCAGTAGTGTAAAGTTTTCGCTTGAACTGAAATAATTTTGAAGCATCTTAACATTACATTATTGAATGTTTGTTTCCAGAAAATAGCTAAACAAGAAATACAGTGTCCTTGCTAGTATTGGTCCCGTACAAAACATACACCAAGTAGAAATATTCAACTTACGGCACTCATGTAATCATGAGTACTGTCCCGCTCTAACAGCTGTTGGAACACTTTATTTAATATCCTCTCATAAGAGGCTTAGACACTTTGTTGTAGTATGTTGCACTTATTATTTTCTGCACAAAACATCTAAACTTATTCACAAAATGTTTATCTACAAAAAGAACACACTGTTAAAACAGGCTTCTATCATTTTAAAAATACAACGTGCTTATTAGCAAAATGTTTTTGGGGCCTCTCAAAATTAGTTAAAGATGGCTTTTTTAAACAGCTGTAACTGGAAAAATACCACCCACATTCGTGAAATACGACGCTGAGAGCATGCGTTGGACTTTAATACAAACTTTCCACAAATAAAACTGCAGCTTTAAGAAGGGAAATGAATTGTACGAAAACACTGCATGTCAGTTTGATGCAGCTTGAATAGAAGCGATGCTGTTACAGTAGAGTGTGGAAACCTGAACCGTATTGCCTCGCTGTCGCCGTGTGTCAAACGCGGAAAATTACATCCGGTGTATAGCCCTCTTAAGCGCGTGGTTCACTTCAGTTTTCAACATATTTTTTTATTTTTATATTTGTGTCAGAAAATTTTTTTTTTCCTTATTTTATACATAAATTGTGATTAATTTCCTCTTAGAAAATTTTTGTATCTTTCATAGTTTTTGCGTAATGAATCGTAAACGCCTTAATTAGAGCTTTACGGTTTTAAGTACCCTACGAAAACCAACTGACATACCAAACTGAAAAAATTCATACTGTCTAACAAGGTTGTAGGCTATGATTTGACATGTATAAAAACAAAAAGTACGTATATAATGTTGTATTTAATAAAAAAAGCTGAATTTTTAAATGAACATTTAAAAATTTCAACAAAATTTTAAAAATACAAAAAAAAATTTTTTTTGTTTTTATATATATGTCATATCATAGCCTACAACATTGTTATACAGTGTGAATTTTTTCAGTTTGGTATGTCAGTTGGTTTTAGTGGTGTACCGTATTCGCCCATGTACCCCGCGCACCCCTTTTTTCAATGACAAATTTGGGGAAAAAAATTTTTTTCAAAAAATAAGTTTTTTGGGATAGAAAAATTGTATTATGGGGCAAAACAATCAAACAAACAAAAATTATGCTCACCTACTATATTTATTTGTATATAGCAGCCACTTCTTTAAAATAAATCAATGCCTCATAAATGGGGCGGATGTTAATGCACGGAACTGAGTTTGCCGCAACGAGAGGTTGACATGCGCTTTTTTGCTTCCAAGTGGCAAGCGCTGCATGCCAGCAACACGGCACCAGCCAGTTGTCTGTGTGTGTATGTGGGCGCGCTCGGACACGTGAGTAAGCGAGCGGAAGTTGTCAAGGTCAACTGGTACTGTCGCAGCACAAAAGCAATACAAACACTCCACGTGTATCACCACTTAACGAGACGTTTTCAATGAATAAAAAAGCTTAGCTCTGCATGTATCACTCACAATAAATACAGCTATGTACAAATGGATTCTGTAGATGAAAAGTCGGGGAAAAAAATATAAAGTCTTTGGTATAAATTTAAAAAAAAGTCGTTAAACTGGTACGCCATCATCGTCATCGCTGCTGTCCCCATCTGTTTCGTCAGGACTGTCCTCGGAAACTGCGTCACTCTCCCAAACATTATCATCTTCACTTCCGTCGAGCGTATTACTAATGCAGCATTTGCGGAAACTTGAGAACAAGATCTTCTGGGATTAGAGCCCACGCTGTCTTTATCCACCCACAAAGCTGTGCAAGAGACGGTTTCTGCAGTCTGCCTATGGGAGTGTAGGTTTGCTCCGCACTTGCCATCCATTCCGTATAAAACCATTTTAAATGTGTTTTAAACGGCCGGTTTACGCACACATCTAGGGGCTGGAGAATCGAGGTCATGCCACCCGGGATTATTACCTGGTCGGTGTTTCCTTCCTGTAGACGTTTTTTAACATTATCAGTCAGGTGGCCACGATAACTGCCCAGAACCAACATACTTCTTTGTCGCAGTAGGGCTCCTGGCCGGCGTTCCCACACACACTTCAACCACTCTACTACTAAACTGTTTCTCCATCTAGCCTTTTTCATGCGCCCTTACGAAAATTCCGGCCGGTATTTTCTCATTTTTCGGTATCAATTTGCGCTTGAAAATCACAAAAGGAGGAAGCTTCTTCCCGTCCGCTAGCATTGTAAGCATGCCGGTACACCGCTGCTTTTCATTGCCACCTGTTCTTACTTGCACAGATTTTGAGCCACGTGCCTCAACTGTTGTGTCAGACGGCATTTGCCCCAGTAGGTACGAGTGCTTTTACCGCAAGCGAATAACGTGACGTTGATACTGAACCAACTTGTCATTATAGGCATCGGGAAGTCGCTGGCAAACAGTCGTTTTCCGTCGCACAGATAAGCCATTCTGTCTGTAGAATCGGTAAATCCAGTTCTTGCTAGCCTTGAACTCAGGATTTACACCTAATTCTCTGGCAATTTTCAAGGCCTCCAATTGACACATGTCAGTAGAAACGGCATATCCAAACTGTTGTAATGCAGTTATGAATGCAACTAATCTTTCTTGTACGTGTGGAAATTTAGCTTTTTTCCCCCTGAAGGCCCTCCTATTCACGTTGCTTTCCTGCAACTTGTTTCTCATTTTCCGCCAGTCTCTGATACAGGACTCCGCAATGCCGTACTTACGGCCTGCCGCGCCATTTCCTAACTCTTCTGCTTCTTTTATCACCTTCAGTGTCTCTCCCACTGTAAATGAACTCGATCGTTTTGACATTTTTATTGCCCGAACTATCAACGTAAACACTACGATAACTGTACGCTAATCAGTTACACGCAGAGAACACTATTAGCTGCACTCGTGAGTTCGTAAGTTATCCGCGATCACTCGTCTAGACATCCACATTCCACCGCCGCACCACCCCCGCAGCGTTGCCAAGCCTCCCTCCCGCACATGCGCACGAACTTCAAACTAAATTACCCATGTAAGCCGCGCACACTCATTTTGGGCATTCTAATTCGGGGAGAAAAGGTGTGCGGGGTACATGGGCAAATACGGTATTTAGAACCGTAAAGTCTAAATTTTGACTTTTATGACTCTGTGCCCGTTTCACGACACAATTTATTACTAAATAAGCAAAGGCATGTATCGTATCACACAAGCGGGTCGCCAATGGCAACGGGCCTGCTAAAGCCAAGAATCCTCCTTGTTACCCCCACACCCACAGTCGCAACACATGCCACTAATGGCCGATCAAACAGGGCACTCAAGGTACTACACTACTTCCAGGAATACTCTCATATAGACGAAAGACAGTGATTTAATGACCATTAAACGGTACACGGCAAAAGATTGACACACTAACGTATGGCAAGCTAGTGGAGTTTACAGATGCAGTTAACAAACAAATATTCAGAATTATCATTTAAGAAACTAAATGACGTCGCGGAGTTCCGTTCCCCTCGCGGCTGACATGGCACCAAACGAGCAAAGCAAACGGAGAGTAAACGCTGAGAGGAGCAGACAATAATTAAACTAAGACAAGGAGTTGAAGAGAAAGCTTACCAGCTTACTAAAAAGACGTGGCTCTGGTGCCGTGACGGCCTCGAGGCGAGCGGACACACGCATCGAACGAAAGCGTAGAGACGAGTGGCCCGGCTCATGCAATTCTCCACCCGGCAGACGGCCAGGAGGAGGGGAAAGGAGGGGAGGAGGCACGAAGGCGGCCGACCGCGGCCGAGTGTAACCGAAACACATTCTTGATGTCGGGAGCGGAGAGGGGGGGGGAAAACGTCTTGAGTTCATTAAGACAACACACGGCGGCTCACAGATTCGAATTCACCAATCTTCAGAGAGAAGGCAGAGTCAATGTTTATGCATTCACAGCTTGTTATGAATGAGGACTGGGCGGAAAGGCCAGTACAAATTCCCCCGCCGTTTCACAAACAATCGGGCTGACTGACCTTAGGCCAGGCCGATATTTTAAGCAAGTCCAAGGTGTAGGTGCAGATAGTGCACCAAGTCATGATCAGTAAAGTCCTAGTAGGTTAATCCTCCTCGCGAGGAACACACAGACTGGCAGCCGCCGTGACTGGTCCTAGTTCGATGTCCCCATTCCTCTCTGACCCACAGAAGGCGACGAACCGTCGACACGAGGGGCCTCCAGGAAGGAAGGGAATGAAGCTCGAGCCAAACGTCAAACATGAAACACAATCAACGCACATTAGCCCCACAAATAAATCAACCCAACCCTACAAATGCATAAAACATCCTTTAGTAATCACAGCCATAACAATAATTATCCACTGAGCCGCTTATTCATGAACAATCATTAACAAATTTCAAATAATATATATGTAAAATGTTTATCAATACACACCTTAAATTTATATAAAGATAAATAAATAGGAATTCAATT
>PNEQ01091656.1:0-39029 GCA_003012365.1 Medauroidea extradentata | reverse complement strand
TGAAAAGATGAATTTAAATTAACATGTCCCCAATTACTAGGTTATTGAATTCTGTTGCATCACACCGGACACCTGACAAACTCACCCTGAAAATGGCATATAGCCTGTTAAGAAAGATTTACATATAAATTTAAATAAGAAAATAAAAACACCTTTTAAAGATTTAACCAAGATGGGGAAGTGGCTGAACACTTCACAAAGTCAACTACTGACAATTCAGAACACCCAGAAAGTTTTTTTTTTTTTCCACAATTCTGTATTGTCTTCATATTCTTACATACTTTCCCTTCTTGTCTTTATCGTATTGGTTTTTCACATTAAAATACTTTACACATACGTAAGTTCTAGTCCTACAGTAGAACCCTTTTATAGTGTTCCCACTTATAACGTTTTCCTGGTTATAATGCTACCTTCATTTAGTCCCTAAAACTGTTTTGTAATAGGAAATTACCCTCTTATAATGTTTTCCCATTTATAATTTAATAATTTTTTGGGTCCTTTGAGAAACATTATAACAGGGTTCTACTGTATCAAAAAATGGACAACATTGAAAGGCTGTGTGTTAGCGTGTTTACAATTTCATTTAAAATTATTTTCGTGAGCAGCTAAAATATATTCTAAATTTTGCAGAAAACTCTCCATGAAAATCAGTAAAACGTTTCTCTGCAACTGAAATGTTTTCAAGAAAATATTTTTCTGGACAAACCAACCCATCCATTAACTGTGAGGCAATTAAAAAAATATTTAATTTGATGTCAGATACACAGAGCCTAATTTTGGGTATACATTATCTAGAGCGAAGTGCAACATATCCGTCAACACATCTGAAACCTTTATCTTATTGTATGTTTCCACAATACAAAATTTTCAGGTCGTATGTTTACGTCTGAAACGTTTTCGAAAACACTTGGAGGTTCATTGAGCAATTTTGATGCCATGAGTAGTTCTCTACGAAGTAATAAACTGCACTGTCTGAGATAAATGTTGACTGTTTGGCAATATCAGATGCTAAATTTAATAAACATGATTCTTCAGCTCCGTTTTTTCTTCATAGAAAAAACGCCATACGAATGCCTACAAAAGTGTAATTTCTTAGTCTGTTTTAAACTTATGATAGGTGATGTATATGTGTTCTGGTGATGCATTCCTCTGAAGAAAAAAAAACTAGAACATCTTGGCTTAGTTTAACTGCTGTGATGTACCTAAAATTAAGTGACTCGTTTGGGTGCTCAATTAATCTTGTAAATGTTAATTGCTAATCTGTATACCTTTCTGCAAAAGTTTGTTTCGATTGGTGTGTAGTTTGGTAGTTTTTCTCGCAGAATTTTATAAAAACACTCTTCCCTGAAACACGTTCTTAAAAATGTGTACAGCATTTTGTATTGGGTAAGTAATTAAAATACGTATTTATAATAAACTGTAGGAAGTAACAGTTACTAATCTACTTGTTAAATCATACCATTTATGACATTAATGCTATCTGCCCTTTGGCAGCATTTCACCCATTGCTCCTGAATGATCTTCGTTTGATAGAAAACGGAAGTATTTTATTCGTCTTTGTTCGGTTTGCTGCTCTAGTTACGTCAAAACATAGCACATAATGACATATTTAAGTAAACCATGCTGTAATTTAATAAATATTATACAATGTATGATATTATAATAATATATAATTGTATAGCAGTAAAACACAGACATTTTCGAAATTATGTAGGCTATAAGGCATACGATGCGCTAAGGGTGGTGAACAGGTCGCTGGGAAACACTAGGGACACAGCTGGCTGCACGCCGTCTAACAGCCAGATGATGTCAGAGACCTGCCAGTGGAGGAGGAAAGATGCGCACGCCCTTACCTCCTTTCTTCCCAGTACCTTGACTTTTCCCAGTCAGTCAGTCGCTATATTCACTATTTTAAAGGCACTAAACCACTTTGAGGCCTGAATAAATATCTACTCTAAATATATATATCAAATTCACTTATTGGTGGTGCATGGCATATATAAAAATTTCTGCTAGATTTTTCAGAAATTTGCAGTTAAATAACTTGGCATGAATAAATGAATTTGAAAAACAAAAATTTATTTATGGGTGAAATTTCACTTTATTCATTGCAATACTATGTAGACATTTTATTTATAAAATAAAAAAATATTTGTAAATTAGGATTTTAAAAATACAGGATCCATGTAATGATCACTGCACATTAAAAAAACATATTGTTTTTAAATGTTTGACCATTTTTGACCATTTCCAAGAAAACCATTCTTACCTTGTAATGTAACATTATACCTAGAGCAGATTGAAATATTACTTTACCCAGAGTAACCTCATGGCTTTTCGTAAACTTCTCTTGGAATAGATTTTGGAAATGAACGAGTACTAAACATTATGCAGTCTCAAACCTCTGACCACGTACCTAGACGTAATTTCTGGATTATAATACAACCCTACATCCCATGGACTGTAGTAATATCAGCAAATTAAACAATAGTTGGAGTGATGTGTATTTTAGATAACATACAATAAGACGACGTGAAATTAAACAGAGCAGGTATATCAAGTTGTAAATGAAGCAGTAATAAAATGACTTTAAGGAGGAATTTATAAGTCTTACAGTCAAGTTAGCTAAAATTAACATGACAATGGCACAAAATATATACTGTATCGTGTATTGTATAAATATGGTGAGTGAGACTGTTACTTAGTAGGGGCAGAAAGGCCAGGGTAGGCAGGTTGTAAATCCTAGGGAGACTCTTAGACCTGAGACTCCTCTAGTAAAGCATGACAAAAAGAAAAGGAAAGCGTTTGAAGAAGTAATGCCAAGAGTATTTTAACGAGAGTTGCCATGAAGGTATTAGAAAGATTTACTGCATATTATATGTAGAAATGAATGGGATTGCTTGTGGGCGTGGGAGCCTCCGGCACTAGCTTAAAAATTTCCTATAATATCGCTGGCAGCTTGTTGAGCAGTTCTCTGCAACGTATGATTCAGTAAACTGGAATTTTTCTGTGCTTTGCCTGAGCGTAGTGCTTTGGCAGTAGTGATGCAGTAGTGCAAATGTGAACTATGAAATGTGTGTATTGGATGGTGATGAGAGTTAAAAGTCATATTATTTGTTTCCAGTTAAGTAATTTTAAATAACATTGAAATTGCTTTTAAGACATATTTGCATACCTCATAGACGTGGTAATGAGTTTTCAATGGATGCAGAAAAAATTTAAGTTGAAAGTGAGGATATGATTAAGGTTTCACCTCAATAACGAAAAAAAAATTTCTAGTTGGAAGTGCTTATATTAGAGCTGGGTGGGGTGAAATTTATTTCCTGTATTTTTTTCTCAGGAAAATAAAATTACTAGTTTTGGACCAACATGGCCTTAATTATGCTTTCGTAAACAGTAAAAAAATAAATCTGACATACCTTATAAGAATAGTTCCAATGGTTCCACACAAGGACCTCTCTAGGGCCTCTCTGAAAAATCTGTTAAACTTCTCACTCTTGAAAACCCCACCAACTGTGTTGTTCCTTCTACCCAAAATCCACAAGCAATAACGGTCACCTCCAGGACGCCCCATCGTAGCAGGATGTGGCAGCCTGACGGAACATATCTCGGCACTTGTGGATGCCCATCTACAACCATGGGTGCAACAGCTACCATCGTACATCAAAGACACAAACCACTTTCTGGAACGTCTTAAAAACCTGGACACCATCCTCCCAATTCATATCTGGTCACAATTGATGTCACTTCATTATACACCAACATACCACACGCAGCAGGATTATCAGTCATAGAACACTTCCTTAACAAAAGATCTCCGGACAGCAAACCATCCACTGCATTTCTAGTCTAACTAGCCAGACTCACATTAACCAACAACTGCTTCAGGTTAAGGACAAAGTGTATCTACAGGTCAGAGGAACAGCCATGGGTACTCGTATGGCCCCCTCTTATGCTAACTGGTTCAAGGGTAAACTGGAGGAAAACTTTCTGAACCACCAACCAACAAGCTGGATGCGCTTCATCGATGACATCTTTATGATCTGGACCTCCACGGAAGATACCCTTACCAGCTTCCTAGATGATCTGAACTCCCACAGTATGCTCAATTTCACCTGGCCGTACTCGCAGTCTAATGCAGTATTCCTGGATGTGGAACTCACCCTCCACAATGGCCTGATTCAAATCTCAGTTCACACCAAACACACTGTAACAGTTTGCAATACCTTAATTTCAACAGCTATCATCCGTTCCATGCTAAAAAATCCCTACCATACAACCTTGCCACTACAGCCAAACGAATATGTTCCAGTGAGGAGGACCTTAACAGACAGTGTGGTCATATAGCTCAGGCATTCTGTGACAGAGGATACCCGAAACAACTAGTCCACAACCAAATCCAGCTATCCATATCTGGTAAGGGGACTCCTACCAAGACCAGCAACACTGACATACCTCTAGTGGTACCCTATCATGAAGGTCTAGTCAAACTGAAAGTCATCCTCAACTCTGGTCACAAAATCTTAACATCGTCTCCTCTCACTCAGAACCTATTTTCCAAAGCCCCTAGACTGGTCTTCAAACGCCCTCCGAATCTCCGAAACAAACTTGTTTGCCCCAAACTACTGTCTAGTCCAATAGTCAATACACCCACCACTAACAAGGGGTCACATCAGTGCAATAGCCCATGCTGCAGCACTTGAGCCATACACCAACTATCCACATCTTTCAATAGCCTACCCCATCCTGGGCAGCTACAACTGTGCCGCAGAGAACCTCATTTACCAGCTACAGTGTAAACATTGCTCGGCTGATACTATTGTCTCACTGCCAACACCCTCAGGCAGAGGATGAATGGTCACAGGGTCGACACCAAACAGGCCCTAGCTGGTACAAATGTGGACTCACTAGACAAGCCAGTTGCAGCTCATACAGCATCCCACAATCTAGACTTTGATGATTCATGCTACACAACCAGAGTGGTAAAAGCTTTAACACCACCCATCAATAATGCAGAACTAAGGCGATGGGAACTGGCCCCCCAATACATAACAAAATCCAGACAGCCACCTGGCCTCTACCTTCGATAACAATTCATTTTCAAATCTGCCGCCTACCTCTCTAGTTCACTTCCTGGCCTCTATGTTAACCAATTACCGTCCGCCATATTGCAGTACAGTGTCTTCTCTTTGTCCGACGAAGCCATGCGTGGCGAAACGTAGCGAATCGCGCTTCTGCGCAAAATGTGTCGTCCTTTTCGTGTGTGTAGCTGTCAACCTCCATGATACTCTGTGAGTACATGTTTCTATTTAATTTTAAGATGTCATTAAGGTAATAAGACATACATACAATGAAAAGAATACTTTTAATATCCTTTTAACAGGTGCAAATATTTATGTGTCAAACATGTGGTGCGCAATATATGTTACATCAACTGCTGTCATGTAATGAAATGTCCATGCTAGATTGCATATCAGCATGTATACTGGTTCGTGCAATATGCTATATATAAGATGTCCAGTATAAAGTGAACACTTTTGAAAATTCTCGTGTCAAGAATAATAATATATATTTTATGGCTTTAGATGTTAAATTTTGAGTGTAGGAGAATTTTACACTCTGTTTAATATTTGCACTGCTATGATTTTGTATAAGTTGCTGGATAAGTGGGTCCTGATAGTTTATGAACAAGCTATTTGTACTACTTTGTTTCAGTGCCTCACGTGCATATCTGCATAATTGTTTTTGGCAACGTGTCTTTAATTGTGTTGGTCAGTGAGTGAGTGAGAGATTTTGTTAAGCACGTAATATCTACGTCTAGAGTGCCTGTGAGGGGTGACATGGAGAATATGGATTAGCACGAGAATGAGGGGGCAGGGGAGATGGGTGTGTTGGTCAGAACAAAGTCACTGCGTCACTAGCGGATAGAACCGCAAGATGCCGATAGTTAAAAACATCCAATCACTGACCACAAAGCAGAGCTGTAGGTGTGCACATAATGCATTGAAAGAAAGTGGTGCAAGAATCTTTTCGCTAAACTATCGGACTGTACCTGTAAGATGCTTGCACAATTATTTATGGTGACAGGAAGTGTGTAATTTTGACTTCAGGACATTTGAGTGCTTTGTCTGTGCGTGTTGCATGTTAACTGCACTGGCCTCTGTACCCACCGTAATGCTCTCACTGCTACTAAAGTCTTAGTTATTGCAGCACAGATTGATGAGTGATGGAATGAAATTTATGCCATGCCCGAGTAGCACATCCATGCAACGTGCATTGTTAAAAGTAGATGAAACACATTCTCAGGTCGGGCTACGAGGATACCAGGTGGCAGGCGTAGTTGTCCTCACACAGTTCATTAATAGTGATAATTTTTTTTCCTGTTCAAACTTAAAAAGTGATGTTACATAATTAATGAGTGGACTGTAATAAATTTAGGATTTAACATTTACTGTTGGATACAAAAAAACATCAACGAGCGAGTACACCAGCACGACCACTCACCGCCATGTTGGTTGTTAAGACTGTCTTTTGTTGGGTGGACAAGGGACGCCAACCAAAATCGTAGCAGCGACAAGGCTGCCAACTCCCACAAACAATGTTGCCACTCCCAGCATCCCAGAAGCGGGAAATTCAAATTATGTGTCTCTTCTTTATAAATTATATATAATTTACAATTTGCTCATGCAATATACCCTGTAATGCCTGCAGCCCAGGATGGTGATTCTGCTCGTGGTGGTGCCAAATGACCAAACTAGTGAACCAGTGGTTTTTAGGGAGATACACTGGTTGTTTGTGATGAAATGGAAGGTTGGATTGATGCAGCCTACCGCCAACTCTGATCAACCCATTGTCATCCAAGAAGGGAGCAATTCTCCGAAGCTGCTGCAATGTGCCTTGACCCTTCTGTAGAGCAGACAGATCCTCCTTGAACGAGACTTCCTGAACATGACGAAGACACAACTACAATGACTTATCGAGTTCTGCTGAGCTTAAATCTCCCTTTAACCGATCCAACACCTCAACCAGAGTATTGTGACTGAAGCAACATACTTAAGCAATCACCCGAAGAAGCTCGGTTAGGCGACTGCAGCGAGCCATAAGCATAGCTAATCCGTCAGGCTCAACAACAACCAACGTATGTAGCCTTTGTTCCTCCTGTACAGCTTGATGAACTGCCTCATTCATAGGTTGACTGGATGGCCATCGTTCCATAGGATCCTTTAACCAGGCTGGACCTGTCCATCACAAGGGATGCCCAATGAGTTGGCAATGAGCCGCGAGAGGGACAGTCGGCTGGGTTGTCCTCTGACCTAACATGCTTCCAACCTTCTGGAGAACTGAGAGACTGGATTTCACTTACACGGTTGGCAACAGATGTTTTTAATTGGTGAGGAAATGTCTTCAACCAAGCCAACACCACCTGTGAATCTGTCCAGGCAAATGTTGCCAAAAAGGAAAGGTCAACATAGAGCTCCATGACATGATGTAGGAGGCGGGCCAATAACAAGGCCCCGCAAAGTTCTAAACGCGGCAAGGACAAAACTTTGACAGGTGCAACCTTGGATTTAGCTGCAACTAAATATATGATGACTTCATTGTCAGGGCTAGATACATGTAAATAGACTGCTGCAATATACCCTACCTCAGAGCTATCACAAAATGTGTGGAGTTGGTACGAATAGCTATCCTTTCCCTTAACCAGTCTTGGAATAGCAAGTGACGACAGAAGTGAAAGCTCCTCATTGAACCGACTCCATCGCTGGACTATCTCTGACGATGGTAAATCATCCCAGTCCAACTATTTTAACCACATAGCTTGGATTATATGCTTGACAAACAGAACAACCGGAGGAAGCAAACCTACGGGATAAAAAATTTGAGCAACAGCAGAGAGAATGTTTCGTTTGGTGGCAACACTCACACCAATCCAAGAACTTTCACCACACGATCTTATCCAACATCCAAGAAACTAGACTGTGAGACATCCACATCTTGAGTAGGCAGCCAATCTAGCAGCGCTGTGTGGTTCCTCACAAACTTCCTTAACTTGAAGCCTTCCTTAACAAGCAGAGTGATCAATTCCCG
Organism: Medauroidea extradentata; assembly: GCA_003012365.1. Taxonomy (NCBI): domain Eukaryota; kingdom Metazoa; phylum Arthropoda; class Insecta; order Phasmatodea; family Phasmatidae; genus Medauroidea; species Medauroidea extradentata. The sequence continues at coordinate 30,941 of PNEQ01091656.1, read as the reverse complement.
TGTAAGTATAAGAGCAGACTCGACTGAGTTCGACCCGTGACTATATCGTCCACGTTAGTATCAGACTTTAGGACTGCTGATGCTACAGGAAAACAAGCTGCTTCAGTGTGCGGAGTGCGAGGAAAGGTGCTGAGGCAGTTCTGTAAGTCACAGTTCTTAAACAAAAATCTTGGATAGGGTCCCTTTCACAGAAACGCCAGCCAATCCTCTGAAAATCCCAATGCTGCGGATGAATTTGAATTTGGCTATACATCTGTTGTATGTCCGCAGTGAAAACAATTTCGTGGAGTCTGAAAGACAACAACAAACTCACAATGTCCCTTTGAAGTTTACGACCAGTCAACAAAGTATCATTTAGTTATTTACCCAATGATCCCTTTACAGAAGCATAGAACACCACTCTGAGCTTAGTGGTTGAGCTCTCTGGTTTTATCACACAGTTGGTGAGGGAGATAGTAGACTGGGGAGGTGGCTGCAACTTGTGCTTCCTGAAGTTTCTCCATGTGCCCACTATCTAAGTACTCCTGCGTGAAATCTTAGTTCAACTGTTTCAATTTGGGATCCTTTCTCAATTGTGTCTCAAAACGAAGCAAACGGCTGACGGCCTGAGGTCTGGTCAAACCAAATGTAGGTGTGGATGACTGAAATGGCAACGAGACTAAGTATCTGCCTTCATTGTTCCTAGTGTGAGTCTCAACGAAATATCTTTCGCACTGAACATCCTCAGCAGCCATGTGTGTGGTTGGTGGGTATTCTTCTATTTCCCAGAACCGCCTCATAGTCTCCGGCAAAGATGGCATTGTAAGGAGCGAAATGCAAAGTGACTCAACACATGAAGAACTTTGTTGCTTGACACGCCCCATCAGAATCAAGCCGAAAACAGAATCCACCGCTGATGGAGAACCATTCAGTTTGCCTCCCGTTAACAGCTGCGGGAACAACTCAGCACCGATAAGGATATCAATGGATCCTAGTGTATCAAATGTTGGATCTGCCAAATTGAGATGGGAAACATCCTTGCGAACTTCCTGTGAGAGTTTTACAGTAGGCAACTGGTGTGTAATCTTAGGCAATACAATGACATCAACAGCAAAATGCAGATTCTTGTCACGAGGTGCAATGACAATTAAATTACATGATTTGGCGACATTAACTGTGGGATTGGACAAACCATGAACTATCAAATCAGCTCTTTTGCGAGGAAGTCCCAGCCTTTGCAGACAGTTTTCTGTTATAAAACTGGCCTAACTTGCTGAATCCAAACAGGCACGGGCACCAACACTAGTTCCAGTTTAATTCAAAATGTGGACTTGAGCTGTAGACAATAAAACAGTCGACCATGAACGTGTGACAGGTGTCACAGCCGTGAGACTTGAGTTTTGCTCAACATCATGGGAAGGTAAACTGGGTTTCGAAGACCCATCAGGTTTCTTATAATCAACAGTGGTTTTAAAATGCAATAATTAATGATGTCTAATACCACAATGATGACATAACAACTTGGAAGGACACCTTTTGGCAACATGTGAGTCAGACAAACAGTTGAGGCACAACTGACGTTCCTTGATGACCTTAAAGCGATTTGGTGGAGATAGCGCCATAAAATCTGTACATTTATGTAGTGCATGCGGACCCTTACACATATTACACAGAGACTGAGAGGTTAACAAACATTTTGAGGTTTGCTCACTGTTAGGCAGCCACTTGGATGAAGCCTTCCATTTAGGTTTGGACAGAGAGCCATTGAAACCTTTGGATTTTTTTGAGCCTACTGCTTCTGCAGCTGTACAGTGCTTCCCAAGAAATGAAACAAAATCGTTAAGTGTAGAGAGCTCATCAGAGAGGGTCAGCTCCCATTTAGTTCGCAAACCAGTATCCAAGCGCTTACACACAATAGGTAGCAATATTAAATTCCAGTGGTCCACTGGATCATCAAGGGCCTTTAAGGCAGCAACATTCCTGTTATAACAGACAACTGACGCAGCAATTTGGGACAATCAGTGGTAGCGGGTGGTGCCTGGAGTTGTGCATCAACATGCATACCTACAATGAGACGTTTATTCTCGTATCGAGAAGTCAGTAACTTCAATTTCACATCAAAGTTTGACTCGGACATAGGCAGGGTCTGGAGCATACTCAGAGCCTCACCTCGAAGAGATGTATTTAGATATGCAAGACGCTCCACTTGTGAAATGTCATGGTTCTTGGTTATCAAGGTTGAAAACAAGTTCAAGAATTTGGTCCACTGTTTTGGATCGCCATCAAAACTAGGAAGTGTGATCTTTGGGAGAGCAACACGAGATCTACTAGTTGGACAGTTGACATTTTCTGAACTTTCAGTAAATTTACTGGTTAGAGAATCTACAATGGCCATCATTGCAAAATACTTCTCCTCTAAGTCCACCATGCATGCTGCATGTTCATCAAAATCGAAATCGGATGAAGCTGCTGCTTCGACCGTGACATAATCTGCATCAAAGTGATCATGTAAATTAGACATTCTCTCACAGTGGCCAAGAACAGGTGTTTCTTTGAAGCATCTGCAAGAACCTCCTGTGCTAGGTCATAGGCTAGTTTGATACGAGACTCGGTTAAGCGAATGCGCACTAGCGCTGAACAAGAACGAACATTGGCCATAGTGAGGTTATGAACTGGAGAACCATTTGGAAGGCCCTACACTTTGGCTGAAAACGGCAACACAACAACCACAAACACAACAAAGCAAGAATGGAAAGTGGTAGAAACAAATATGTGCCAATACATACGTAACCTTAAACAACTGATTCCTTAAGGCTAGCTGCACTAACTACTGGACGACAAATTATTAAGATTTTATTACACCACTTCAACGCAGCAGCACGGGCACAGGACGGTTTCTGCGAAGAACATTCCTTCCTTCTTCATGCAGGCGTGGGAACCAAACCAACTCAAAATTACGTTGCGTGCGCACCAAAACTAAATGTGCACAACGTACGAGGAACAAAAAATGCCACGCTTGCATCAACAAAATCACAAAAGAATTGAAACGGAACACGTGCTACGAACAACATATCACTTGGTGTGAATAAACGAAAATGCACAGAGCGTGCCGAACAAACAATAGATTCACACCGCGTGGTAAAGATGTACATTTCACGTTTCAACAAAAAAACGAAACACTAAAATTTTGGCACACGATCCGGCCCGGAGGACCAAAAAGTTTTACATAATTAACGAGTAGGATGTAACATTTACTGTTGGATACAAAAAAACACCAACGAGCGAGTATACCAGCATGACCACTCACCGCCATGTTGATTGTTAGACTGTCTTTTGTTGGCTGGACAAGGGATGCCAACCAAAGTCGTAGCAGCGACAAGGCTGCCAACTCCCACAAACAATGTTGCCACTCCCAGCATCCCAGAAGCTGGAAATTCAAATTATGTGTCTCTTCTTTATACATTATGTATATACAATTTACAAACAATTTACAAGTCCGAAATAAGTGATATAGTGATTTATATAGAAATGTATCCTCACATTAAAAATATTGTTGCACCGATGCAGATCATTCTGCATAGTAATCAGTGATTATTGCCTTTGGCTTCTTGTGGTAAATGGGAATGTAAAGGTAAGCTGTTGAGCGAATTACTGAAATACTCAATTGAGGATAAAATTTGTACTATTCATCAAAATTGGATGGGAATTTTTTGGTATATATTTTATTAGTCAATACGTGTTTATACAACAGTAGTCAGTAGTATGCTTTGTTTTCAAGTAAAAAAATGTATGAAAGTTTTTAGTTTTTATTGATTTTGTGGTTTAAACCCATATTTTGCTTAAAAAAATTTATATTTTTTACTTTAAAACAAAGCATATAATCACTAGTGTTGTATAAATAGATGTCCACTTGTAAAATATCTTCTCGGCAAAAAACTTATGATGAGTACGAGGTTAAGATGTTATAGATTATCGTGGATTTCAGTCATTGGCTTTATATTTTACCTTTCCAAATCCCTTAATAATTGCCAGCGATTCTTTTAATAGAATTAGTTTATATTCTTACTCCTACAACTAATGAAAATATTTAATTATAAAAAAATCTTCAAAGTACACAAAAATCACTAATGAAAACCATATTAACTTCCATTACTCATGGTAATTAATTTCATTCTGTTGAATTTTCCTGTGTTTATTAATAAAAATTCTGTAATTGAATCAGTAATCATTATGTCGTATTTGTGCACCACTAATAAAAATGTTTTATTAAATGTAGAACTTTAGGAAATCTGTGGTTTATTAATCTTGCAGGTTTGACGCTGCTCCACCATCTCCATCTGCCAAGAGGCATCCGTCTTTGATAAACAGCCACCACCGCTCATTCTCGGAGTCTGTCCAGCAGTCGAATGGGGGTGGTGATCACACGGACAGGGTTCCTTCCTCATTCCCATACCCTCGGCTGGTATCTGGCGATCCTGGTGTTGATAGCATACAGCAGGGATTCTGGAGGACAGCCCCACAAAGCGATGAAGGAGAGCGAGATGCGTATAGAGTTGTGGGGTAGGAGAAAATAACCTTCATTTTGTTTCCTGCGTGAACTTTGTGTAATTAGTGACGAGCCATATTGTATTGCGTAGAGATGGACTGTGATCTCATTGAGATATTTTTACCTTTATCATTTCCTTGGACTGCCTTCAGTTTCAGATCGTACCCATAGCCATTCTGAAACACTTTTGAATGAATTAATTTTTTATGAAAGTTTTTGTTTAGTACTCAATTGCATGGGAATATTGCCTTCACAGTCATTGTCTTAGTGCAGTATGCCTGTTGCAGACACAAGTATGAATTACTATCACAGATTTTTTCACAAGTTACTTGCACGCTGTAGTCAGTTCATTCATTGTTAATAATTATTAAGACCTCAGGTAGTATTAATGATCGTAGGAAAATGTAAAACCTCATCTCTTTTTGTAGTATGGGAATTAAACCACCTGGGATTTGATATGCTGAGGAAATTTCTTGTTAAAAAAAATCTGAAAAGCAGAAAAATTGTTACTACAGATGTACTATGTACTGGACGAATTTACTAACCTTATATGTAAAGTAGGCGAAATTTTCAGTGAAAATTTCAAGAACATCTGTAATGCGTCATTTAACTATTAGAGAACCTTTGTTAATGTTGTTTTATTGTAATAATTTGTTAAAAACCGATAAGAGAAAAAAAGCACTATGTAAGAAACCTTAAAAAAACTTAAGAAATTTTACACTAGACCCCCGATTTTACGAACCTTGGATTTAACGAAGGTAGCAATTTTACAAATATGCTCTCAGGAACCATAAAACAATAATGAAATTCTATGGAAAAATAATTGTATGCAATTACATTCACAATGATTTAAAAATACGTTGTCTAATTCACGCCGCTAAAATATGAGTTGTAATTATTACCTTGCAAGCCACAGTATTAAAAACAAAACAAAAATTGTGAAAATCTGTTTAAAAATGTGGCAGTATGTAACAGTTTGAAAACCATGCACCGCCGCAGTCCATGCCAAGCCGGCCTACTCCCTCCACCTCTTTAACGTATTGGGGTCGAAATGGAAATTATACTACAGTTGCATTGTTCTGGCGCACGAGCATATGCTCATTTAAGTGTAATACGGCCAGTTTTAGGCTATTTATCCAAGTCTTAAGTGTCTCTCACCTTGCGCTGACACTGTTTACGTTCTTACACGAACCCCATCAATAATAGCGTGATTTTTTTTTTGTTTAACACTGTATGTACTTAAAACCAATTAACTTTACACGTAATTTGCTTGAACAGTGCGTAACTGCATTTCATAAAATGTGCATTTCACATCACAGGAGAACACAATGATCGCGCTACTTATCTGTCATATCTAGAAACATTTGTCTCCACCATGGGTATGTAAAACTTTGAAAATAAATTAGACATTCGTGTATTGTGTGATTCCGGAACTCACAAAGTTGCTTTTTGTCTGGTTGAACGTTGGTATAGGCTACGGTGCCGCTATCTATCCTCCATCTTGTAAACAGTTGTACAGTTTCGCTATCTGACTGCCCTGTACGCTACTTCTACCTAGGTTTGCGTACAATAATTTGTAAGTTTTTTTACTGATTAACTTGGTATCAAACATCAAGGGATTCTTTTTACATTACTTGTAATTGTTAACAATGTTATATAAAATGAGTACAATGAATACATCCGCTTTTTCCTTACTTTGGTGAATTTACATGGGCATTGTGCTGGCTAGTAACGCATGCCTAGTAGATGTGCACCAGTGTTTTAAAATTTGTTTTGGTGACAATGGGAGAATAGTATCTACAGATTCATGTGTATGTTTTTGTTTTGAAGACTTCTGTCTATTAATGTAAATTAATTTGTTAATATATTGTTCGGTTTTCTGCATAAAAAATTATAAACAGACTTTGCACTCGCGAGAAGGAATTCAGGAGCTTGATTTTCTCTACTTCTTCTTCTTTTTTTTTAAATTGGTAAAATGGTTGGTGGTATCTGCCATTCAGAAAAATGCTTTTAATTGGAAGATGTCTGTAAATAGATGTAAATTTATATTTCAACTATCACTCACTTTATTTTTACGTTAAACGCTACGTAAGTCAGGCTATTCACTAATGAGAAGACACTTGGTAGCTCGGTTTTCTCATTTTGTGGGATAAGGGTCAGTCACATCTTCCATTCAGAAGTATGCTTTTGATCGGAAGACGTCTGGCTACTAATATCAATTTATGTTTTTATTGTTATAAGAAAATTTTTAATTTCCCGTAAATCTCTATGAAAATTGGGGCTCGATTAGAGGCACTTTGCAGAGGAACATGCAATTTAAAAATTAGATGAGGTGGGAGGGGGGCAAATAGGCCGCTATAAATTTTACGAAGGTAGTAACTTTATGAAAGTGATGAGAGGAACCGTGAGTATTGTAAAATTGGAGGTCTAGTGCAATTGCTCTTAATAAATAAAAATACACTGAAAGTAAAAACAAATAAATTTTTGATACAAAGCGTACCTCTTTTTTACTATTTTATCCGCTGTTAAATTGAGGAAACTACAGCATGTTCACATTCCTTTATTCTATAGCTAATTGAAATACAGTATACCCAAAACAATGTGTTAAGCAACCTGTTTTAGAGCTACACCTATAAAAACAACCAAAATACAAAACAGACTCAATTTGCTCAGTACAAAGCTTAAGAAGTGAATACATAACCATATTTGCCGGCATATAAGTAGACTATTTTTACATATTTTTGGCCTTCAAAAATTTGCTACTTGTCTTGTATGAAGGTGCAACAATTTTTGGTAACTTAAAAATTGTTTGAAAGTTAAGCTGTAAGCTTTGGAGTCGTACGATGTTTCAAGGAATTGCGTTTTTCGTCACAAATGAAAACATATGCCCCATTTTTTTAATAAAATTTACGGTACGAAATTTTGATGAGTGTCATATTCATAACGGTTGCTTTTACCTCACAGCAAAGCGGCGATTGATGCAGCTGGAGTGCGTGCCTAGATCCTTTGTCTTGCCAGCACACTCTCGGGCGGAGAAAACGAAGATCTAGGTCCGCATGTCTCGATCATTTGTCTCGCCAGCACAAAACTCTTGGGCGGAAAAAACTAGGATCTAGGTACCGTACCACATATTCATGTGTCTAGTGAGTGCTTGGTTAGCAGGCGACAACAGCGCACAGGAATGTGATGACTTTACAAGCAGCTGTTGTAGGCCGGCGTTGCCATATAGCGCGCGGCGTGCCTCAGTCCGGCGTTGCCAAGTCGCGCACAGCTGCTGGCAAGTGATGATGCCGTTTGCCAGTCGTGTGTGCCGCCGCCTTACATTTCCTTGACTCTTTGTCACGTGTAGGGCAGCAGTAGCTGCTGTTATTCTTTTATGTGTCTCCTATGATGTTTATATTAACAGTAATAAATGCATTAAAAATATTTAAACTAAATTTTTAATGTTTCTGGCAAAAAAAAAAATACTTTCCTGTCGGGAATTGTAAAATTAACAATTTACTTGTTTTCAAGATTTTGTGCCTTCAAAATCATGACTCGTCTTATATGCGGGTTTGTCCTATATGCTGGCAAATACGGTACTTCCTTGCCACTATAAATAGCAATTCTTCTTGGAAAAATAGCACAGGAAGTAGAAAAAAGGTTGTTAGGTTAGGAAAAAAGTAAATGCAAGGGCGGCCAACTGCTGCACGCGAAAGCACGGAGTCCATAGATAATCGTAAGACGTAGAAACAGTCTGTATGTTTAAGGAGAATTTTTTCCGCCATTTTTAAAGTTGAGCTAACCAAGCCCATATTTTAATTGAATCCCAGTGGTTTACCTTAGCTCTTTGTACTGGCAAACATTTATCCAGCTTTGTGTCTTGCTTGATTATGTGAATAAAATTTTTAAAAACAAAATTATAAAATTGATAGTTAATTTTATTTGAATGCTTACACAGTTGTACATTTACTCATGACAACGGAAGTGGTTTTATCATCAATTTATTGTTTGACTCAAAATTGTAATTGCTACTTTGGGGGTCTATTAAGACCATTGTTAAAAAAGCATGTTTTTAATTTGAGAAATACTTTATTAGAAGTACAGCATCTGTATTGTTAGTAGGAGTTGTTCCGGTGGCATACGTGTGTACCTATTTGTATGTAAATAATTTTTTCCCTCTTGTACTTGTGTAGAGGATTAGGTAGTTTTTCTTCTTTTTTTTTTATTGTGCAATATTGATTAGAGGTCTGTGAATCAGCATTTTTGGTATTGAATTGAATATCAAATTATTCGAGAACTAAAAATTTTTTAAAAATTGAATCGCTTGTTAATTGGTATATGTTTAGAACTTAACCAAGGTTATCTTAAAATCCTTGAATGCAGAATTTTAATTACTATAGTGCAATTTAATGTAATAATTAGCTATAATATACAATGTTTGACAACATTATCAACCAAACAATGTTAACTTTGAATTTTATTGAAAAAAAATATAGGTCTATTACATTTAGTGACCAAAATTTCACTATAAAATACATACATATAAATAATTTAAACACAGTTACTGAAATTAACACAGAGTGCCGCCAAATGTGTTTATTCAAAGTTCAAAAATGTGAAAAGAATTTGTTCCATAGTTTTGCAATGATAAAACTGACTTTCTATTTCCCATGTTTAGTCACATCTTTTTGCCCCAACATTATTTCATTCACGCAAGGATTGAGCTATTTCAGATTTTATTACATCACAACTGATTTGTTTCAACGGACATCTGAGCCACTCTAAGTGATTATAAGTAACCTATATGAAGGGTATAGACTTAAAAAAATTGAAACCTATTCAACTTATGTAACTGCTTAAGTAAACATGATTTATTTATTTTAGTAATAGGTTTCCGTTTTAAAATAAGCACTTTTATTACATATCTTGTAACTAATAAAAATGTAGTAGGCTTTTGTAAAAACGAATAACTGCTATTCAGTCCAATCAATGCGCACTCCAGTTATAACACACAAAATTGGTAAACAATACACAGATTACTGTAACCAATATGCGCAACCTGACACAGGTAGATTTGTCTAATACAATCAGTGCGCTGAAGTGTGGCCAAACATTTTGCTCAAAGGGCAGCACACCTATAATGCAGTGTATCTATGGTGCACAAAGGTTGTTTTTGTTTACGCCAATATAAAAGGGAACTAATTTTATGGAAAATAATGAAATGAGCCTTGGAAATGAGATATAACCATAAGTAATGAATTTAGTAGTTCAGTACAAAGAACATTTAATTGTACCTAATAAAATTAATGCATTTACTATATACGTATAGTGAATGTAAAAATTCTGTACTAAACTTAAAGATGTTTGGCGGGAACAAAGAATAACAGTTTTGTGTGGAAAAAGTGAGTACGTATTTCATTAGTAGAGGTTACTATACTATTTTTAGTTCTAAAATTCTTGGTTTTAAATGTCAACAAGATACTGCATGACAAAATTAACTTGGTGGGTTATTGTAACAGTATAGCTCCCTCGGCTTTGATTATTTTTCAAAATGATTTGAATCTAGTTTTTGAATCAAATTCTAAAATATTCACGAATAATGAATTGATGATTTCAAATATTTGCAGACCCCTAAATATTTTGTAGTGTTTAATTTGTTTTTAAAAATTTTATTTTCCGGTATATTGTTACCAACTTGCACCTTGATTTAGTTTTTGAAGCAAGTGATGACACTGCATTTAAACCCTAATGGACATAATTTTTACAATAATTCATCGCAACATAGTTTTGTAAAGTTTTTATCTTATAAACTTAAATAATTGGAATCATTTTCACAAGTCCATTGCCAAGATATTAAACGACGCTTGAAGTATCCGTGTTACGTCTGCATAGTGATTAAAATTTGTTTAGCAAAATTAACTTTGAAATAATTAGTGGCCATATGTACTTCACTAGTGCCTAGTTAATGTCAATTGAGCTATGATAAAGAAGTTAATGTCTACATTGCATAAAGATACGGCACATGAAAAGAATAAAGATAGGTTTTAAGCAAGTGGTTAAGGATCGAAGAGGGGGGTGGGGGATGAGAGAAATTGTAATAAGAAATATTATAAATCCGTAGTGATGTCCGAGTTTTGGTATCATCATTTAAGAAAGTGGTATCGGAACAACTCTGTCCCATGCATGTTTTTTTTTTACCTAGTGTTGTATACACAGAAGGAAAAAAACTTAGTATTCAAGTGCAGAATTCTCGATGTTTGCGAGGTCAGTGTTGCTGTTTGTTTCACAAAGAAATTTGTTTGTATGTTTGTACACTTCTTGTGTAGTTGTGTAGTGTGATAATGCCTATTTGTCCGACTTCAGTTATTACTGAATATTTTTATGAGCTGGTAGGTATTGATGCTTTTAACTACTTAGTTTTTAACTTTTTCATTAATTATTCTTGTTGTTGTGGAATGCAAGTAAAAAAATTCATACATTTGGTAGATTATGTATTTTTTTGTGTGTGTTGCTGTTGCAAGTGTTTAAAAATCAAGTTACATTCTTAACATAATAGTGCATTACAATGACATGAACATTTCTCAGGAGCAAATGTTAACTGTAAAAGGAACAGGTGTGAATGTAAGCCATACTACATACACCTTATTAAATATAAAATAAAAAAAATATTTTTAAAGGTTTTTGTTAAAGTTATTAGCCTACATGACTGGTTTGACATTGTCAAAGTTCACATTATTGAATTAAATTTTTTTAGTTTACTAACATGCTTTCTTAAATCTTGAAAATTGTACGGTACTCAGAATATGAAGCTGCAAATTTACAAATACTGATACATTTTACTAGCCCTAATTATTAATTGGAAGTTTTTTAAATCTAGAAAACAGAGTCAATTTTTATTGTTATATATTATCTTATAAGGTTAATTCAGAGTAAATATACACAGAGCTTAAATCTCTAGGTTGTTTTTCTACTGTCAAGTTTGTTAGGGTAATTTAATTGGCTTTCACACACCATAATTGTGCACTTCCCGATATAGCTTGCTGAATGTGACATTTTCGAAACAATATGTCAATTAGTGAATCGCTAACTTTAGAACTATGCGTACAATTGCCTTAGAGCAGTCAGTAGTATTTGCATTTGTTAGGATTTTAGAACACCCCAACAAAAAAGTTTTTGGACTGACTCGTCCCTACATTCGATGTCTGATGAACATGTATTGTTCTGTTGTGTCGTTTCGTCACAGAGAGTTAAAGTTCTTCATTTCTTAATGTAGAAAAAAGTACTAGTGCTACTAAATGATTACTACTGGCTATTACTTTTCAAAGAACATACTATACAGTATGTAAAACAGTCACAGTCCCGGGAAGTAGGTGAATATTAGAAGTGTGCAATTCGTGAAGATATGCATTGGAACATTTGCAATGTTTAGTTAAAATTTTAAAAAAATGTCAGTTAGTATACCTAATCAGTCACACTTGGTTTCAGCAATTTGTTATTGCATATGGATTATACCTCTGATTAGTTTAGTCTATACAATTTCAGTTTGTGTGATTTTGACATTTCTCTTCAGAGAGTGATGCATGGCAGTTACATAGTGTTGGCCTATGAACCATTCTGACTTCTTGGAAAAATCATGTTTACAAACACACTTATTAGATGAGAAATGTCAAAATGAAGGAAACTTGTACAATATTGTACAAGTAACAAGATGTTTAATTCTTTAATTTGACATTCGAGTATAGTCAAATGTGTGCAAAATATTGTGAACATTTGACATGCAATTTTGGTTGAATTCAAAGACTCTGAAAACACTTAGTAAATTGTTACTGTTTTTAAAATTAAGATACAGTTATGTGTTGGTATTAAAAATTATTAAATAGAATTTTTTATATCAGGATACAGTTATCCATTTTCTTTTTTTCAACAGCAAAAAATTTAATGTTAACAATAAACAAGAAATGCTACAGGTAATGATATTAGGTACATAAAGGAACCAACCTTAGCAAGCAGTAATTTACTATAGGGTACGTCTCTTGTTTGGTCAAGTAACATGTTGGACTTGCATTTAGGAGGGCATGGGTTTGATTCCCAGCTTCTGTCATTCTAATGCAGGTTTTCGATGGTTTTCCGAAATCATTCAACGGGAATGCAAGGATAGTTACTTAACAAAGCTCACTGCTGTTTCCTCTTATAAACTTATGTCAAATTATGTCTCACTGTTATCAATGGCCTCCTATTATTGAGACGTAAACCCCACTGGCTTTATCTTAGCTCACATGATGGATGAGTGCTTAGTGTGATGTAACGAGATATGTGGCTTCATTAGCTGAATACACGCAACAATTTTCAAAAGCTGTTACTAATGGAGCTGTGGTCTCTTTCTGTGCACGAATTTTTTTAACATAATGTGAATTTTTTTTTTTTTTTGCATGTTTGGAAGTGGTTCTTATGTGCACGAGAATGAATGTAATACAACCTTCATAATAGTGCTTTTACATGCTCGTAGTGATGTTCCTTTATCTGTGATTCATGGAATGATTATTTTAAAAAAGTAAGGTTTTTTTAACTAGAATGTTGTAATTCCTGAACCCTGCCAGATAACTGGAAAATAAGATGAAATGGTATTATTTTTTTAAAATACTTATTTATGTTGTAATGGTATGTAAATAAGAAGGTAATATATAAATACTTGTTTTCAAGTTTTATTAAATGTATGTTTTCACTTGATGGACAAGTTTTAAAAAAATTTAGTAACTGTTTTTACTATTTCATAGCAGTCTACTTTTTCTTTCCAATTCTGTATGCTGTTTTTTTTTTTTTTTGAGAAATAGATATTTATTTTAAAAATTTTTTGTTGTGTTTATTTTCACATTTTCTTTCCATTTTCAACTTACACATTTTGTTATTTCATAATTTTAGCTGCACCTTTTGATCATTCAAGCAAACAAGACTGCAGTATACGCCACTGTTTTAATGCAGAGGCTTAAAAATTTGTGACATAGTTAGCATGTAGAAGTAGTTGTTTAGTTCTTTTTGCATACATATATTTTATGAGTATGTAAGATTTACTTAGCAAAATAGTGTTCTTTTTGATGTGCATTTGAGTAGTACATATACCAATATGTAATGAGGTAGTTTTTTTTTTAATTTACTGAGTAAAATGCACTATGTCATTACCACATTTTAATTGTGTTAAGTACCTATATTTTTACACCGTTAAAGCAGCCTGTTTTGCCATTACATAATGAAATGTTGCCATATGTGTACTACAAGCAATGCCGAATATAAGAAAATTACAATATTGAGCTTTTGGCATTAAAACCTCTGCAAAGCTGTAAATTCACACCTAGTGTTCTTCAACCAAGAAACTTACTGAAAATTTTTGTCAAGTACACTAAACAAATTAATAATATGTATGACTACATATTTAGTTTGATACAAAATACAGTATTTTATTTTACACCTTAATTGGTGGTTTTGAGGATGATTTTTTTTACATAGCCTACAGTTTACTATATTTTACACATGTTTTTTTACTCCGTATACTACTCATACATCTTCAAGCTTCCTTTGTGTACATTTTGGTTTATTTTGTAACTTATTTCTGTTAGCCACTCTTTGTAGAAGGTAAATTTTTTCTTGAAAGGTGGTGGGGTAGGGGTGTACCATATTTGTTGATGCTACAAATATCACCTCAAATATAAACATAGTTTAATTGGTCTCAAAGCCACTTGGAATGACACAATTATGTTTAATTGGACTAGTGAGGGGTGTACACGTAAAATACAGTTAGGTAAATCTAAAATATAACTTTATTTATGAAGCTATACAGTTGCAAGTAGATACTGTATTCTGAGATGATAAAACACACTCATAACTTAGTAATTATATCCTATTTACTATTATATTTAATTTTTTTTGCTTGTTTCTGTACCAGTTTTTGTACCAGTTTTTGTAAGTAGGGTACGGCGTCGTACAAGGATCAGATTCAGGACATTCAAGGTTTTATTCCCTCCAGTCCGGTCTCTCTGATTTAAATTTTCAGTGGTTTACCAAACTCGTTCCAGGTGAATCCTGGAATGGTTTTGTATGACTAGCTATGAAAGATTCACTTTCCGTTACTATCTGAGCCAATAGTTTGGTCTGTAACAATCTCGTTGTCAACTATGTGTTAAACCTTACTACTCTACCTACTAAATCATTATATAAGTATTCACTTATTTATGTATACAGTCCATCATTGATAATTAGAACTTGTGAAAACATGGCCATCAAGAAGGAGGGGGGGAATTAAGGGGGAGGGTGGGAATTTCCAGGGACTCGTGAGGTTACAGGTGGACCCAGTCAGAATCAGTAAAATGAACAACAATTCTTAATGCAGATTTTTGAAATTGTAATTATCTACTGATATTAAATATACAAAATATCTCTTTATTTAATTTGTCAAAGTGATTGTACGGAAAAATAAAACATTCCCATCGTCAAAATATTTTTAATGTTCTTACTTTTTGTTTTATTATGAGGGTTTGGAGGGGGGAGGGTTAGTATTTGAATTGCACAGGTGCCCATAAATTCTGTCTATAGCATCTGGCAATGAGCATGAGGTTTAAAATGTAGGGTTGTGAACCACCCATTCTCACACAAAAGCACGTACTGTGTTTTTTTTATTTACATGGCTACTGAAAAGTCAGTGGAAACAGTTATATTTAAAGATGTATGATCATTAGAGATAATGGAAAAATGCGAAAATTTTTTGTGCCAGCGTAGTTTTCAAACCATTGTAGCATCCTTTGGCATGCGTTATTGGAAGATGGTTGGTCTACTAGCTAGACAAATCACAAATGTTCAGTAGTGGCAGTGAGCTGGGTGGCTGGTCAGGGTTGGGTCCTTAATGGTAGGTTTGGTTGGTTGTGTTTGTTTTTGGTTCTCTTTTTATTGTTTGCTAGATTTTGGTCTGATTATTTTGGTTTGGTTTCCCTTTTCTTTAAGGACGTCTGTCGGCCGAGGCTTATTTTGCTTCTCCCTGTCTGTAGTGCTTTAGTCTTGGTGTGTTAACCTTTCTGGTCAAATGGGGGCGTGTTGGGTAGTTATCTCAGGGCATCTTGAGTCGCTCCTTCAGTCGGGTCTACCCCTCTAACGGCCGTAGAGGGGCGGCCTTGATGGGAGGGGTGTCTCAGGGGTCTCGGCTGGGAGAAAGGGAAAAAAAGGGTGGGGGCATAAGTTTTGCTTGGCAGGAGGAGGGAGCGAGTGGCGCTCATTCTGGCAAGGTGAGTTGAATGAGGAGGTAACTGGCAAGGTGGACGATCTGCGAGTGTGTGATCCGACGAAGTCGCGGCGCCGATGGTATTTGACTCGGGAAGATTCTTAGTCTTTTCTGAAGGGGTGATCGCCCAATTGCTCTTGGGCTTAACAAGAGGTTTGAATGGCCCGTTTGCAGCCGAGGTATGTTGCTGGCGACCAGTGGTCGCCGAGAATCTGATGAAGTGGTGAGTCGTCTCGACTTTCGCCTTTTCCTTGTGTGGGAGCGTGGCTCTTCAGATGAGGATCCCTGCCAGAATGTTTGGTTTCGAAGTTGTCAGGGAAATGTGACTCGTGAAACTTACGATTCATCTGGAAATTGCCTATTGTGACATCGTCGGAGACCTTTAAAACTTTGACCAGGTCGGTCGGAAACCAAAATTGGGTGCACAGAGCTGGTTCGTGATTGGGGAGGAGAGGTGTTTGCATTTCAAAACAGATGGTACTGAATTTGAAAGGCTTTGAGTTATATATATATAGGAGGGTAATGTGCTTAACCCCTGCGGATTAGTGCCATAATGTTAGGGTAGTGTACGACTCTGGTGCAAAAGAGTACAGTGAGTAAGGGCTTTGCACTTGCATGGGCAAGTCAATTAATGCGTTATTTGTGTGCACTGTGCCGGGAAGCCGAGAGGATTACTGAGTGTGTGACGGCCGTTTTGGCATGTTGTAGGACAAAATGCTCTTAGGTCAAGCCTGTAAAATTGACATTTCCTGAAATGTATTTGTATGGATCTGTGTCTCTGAAAATTAACTTAATTGTGCCGAGAGAGGAATTAATGTAAATTATTATTGAATATACTGCTTTAATTTCAAAAGGTATGTGTCATTTTCTCACTGATCTATTGCTTTCCTGTTGTGATTGCCCCGAGCGTAGGTCATGACAAATGTTTCTTGCCTTTGGTTGGGTTTGGCTCTTAGGAGCATTATGGCGGGAGTTTGACCGATGGTGCGTAGTTGAGTATTGGGCGCCTCTCGCCTTGGTAGCTGGTTCAGCAGAGCTATGGTTGGCCCTATTAAATGGGGGCACCAGTTAATAAAGAACGTTGGATACAAACACACTGCGTACATTGAAGCCTAGCAAACATTAAAATTTTCCTGCGATAAACCAGCATATCTAGTGATCATGTGTATAGGTGGTTCACTTTAAAGTGAGCACTGCCCAACACTTAAATAAAAAAAATATATATTTATTGGGGCTATAGAAGCAAATTTTGAGAGTTATGAAATGTTTATGCTAGTTTTTGGTTACATGGAAGTTTTTGTTTCTAAAATAATTAACAGAGACGTGATGGCTCAGAGAAAGTTGTAGTCAGTGCTCTGTTTTTTCTAAACAATCTGTAATAACTAAGGACAGGAAAATTTAGCGAATTCAATGACTGCAAACTATAATTCATTATACTATGCTTACTCAAGCCCCGTCTATTCGTTCATTGTCTGCTGTTCCATAGAGTAGCAGCTAGTTGACTAATGGTCGGAGCTTGAGTTTGCACAGGATAGTTGATTCTAATGTTCAGGTCATTGAATTCGCGAAATTTCCTGTCTCTAGTAATGTTAACTCTTGCTTACTAGTGCACATCGTTTTGAGAGAGAGGTGTTGTGACACCGTCATTGTACTGTGGCTGCCTGGCTTCCTGTTTTAACGTTTGTCGGACAGTTTGTCAGATATCTGACATTATATTCTTGCTTATATTATTAGCACATGCTAAGAATTCTTGTTGCCAATTTACATTTTTCTGTTAATAAAATAGAGGACATTGTATTAAGCACAGGTAGCTACTTGCCTGATTTCAGCAAAACAAAATACATATTTCATGTTGAAAATAAGTACAGTTTAAAAAAAAACCAAAGTCCACGTGGTTAACATAAATTATAACTGGGCAACAGTTCGGTTCCCTTAATGAAATAAATGGTACAAGTATGTTCACTCCCTCACCTGCTCCTGACACCCAGCATTATTTCTCTCTCTCTCTCTCTTTATTCTTTCTTTGTCATTCAATTTGTGTATATGTTTTTCTCTCTGTTTTTATTTTACTATCTTCTGTTTTTGTTCTTTTTTGTTCTCTGTTCTGCATCTCTTATTTAATTTCATAATCTTCTCTCTTTCACTCTGTTCTGCATCTCTTATTTAATTTCATAATCTTCTCTCTTTCACTCCCACTTATTTTATTGCAGTCTTGTGCTCTTTGTCATTTGCTGTATCTGTTGTGCTCTCACTCTCTCTCTCTTTCATTTTCTTTTTATCATTTTATTCCCTTTCTTCTGTTTTTATTTTTTTCTCAACTCTCTTCCAGCTCCTGAATGGAAAGAAAGTGGTGGTACTAGAAAGGATTTTTTTTTGTCGTATCTATAATAAAAAACAATTTGTACTATTTCTGTTACAATTATAACCCATCAGAAGACAGCAATATTTTAAGATGTTGAGAATTGTGGATTAACTCTACTGCTGAAGAAACATGAGTGTTTAGGTGATACAGTGCTTTTCCTGAATGTACTGCAATTAAATTTGGCCAAGGAAATACGTGCTTTCATTGAGTAACTGTTCATTAGGTTTGGTTTATAAATGCGTTCACTGATTCACTGGTTATCTTAGGAAATTGTTTCGTGGAACAGTCTGGTACAGTGAAACCCCTCAAATCTGAACCCCAGAAATCTGAAATCCCAGGAAATCCGAACGAGTCCGAACAAGTTATTTTTTGACAAACACACACGAATTGTCATAAAACAATTATGTATATATTCTATATTATGACCTTATTTTAAATAGTTAGTTGAAAACTAACAAAGAAGTACAGTTAGCATACATAACAATGTGTAAATGTGTCTGCATACATACTTGTCATCCAGGATAAAAAATGGCCTGCCTTCCCACCACCTGCTCACCAGTGAAGGTCACTTACCTCGCTCATCGCACCCCAAAATCAGCCTATCTCGCTTAATGTACAGTCCTGTACAGTAACGAGGGCTTGTTATTATGTTATACATAGTTTTCTGCTAATCCGAACAAATTGAAACCTGAACAGGCAACAGCCCCAATTTGTTCGGATTTGAGGGGTTTCACTGTATTATATAAATAAAATTTGTAAATTTGTTGAATTTATTGCAGAAGTAATGTAAGAAACTCAATTTAACAAATATATGTATTTGTAATAGAAGCTAATATAATCAAGTTTAGTGAAATATATTTGTTGAAATAGTACATTTTTTTTTGGTAACTGTATATGAGTTACGTAAGCCACAGATTCTAGTTTCTATAAACAAACGTAGTGTACAGTAAGCATAGTTGCTTTTATGTGTACTACACACATTTTACATTGGTCTTAAATATAGTGTAATTTTTTTTGTGAATGTGGCAGTTGCCATTTCAAGTTTTAGCCCATTAAAATTTTTTCAAGAGATCATAATAAATTATCAGGAAAGTGTTATTAAATGAAAAGAACACTATTTTGACAGTAGTACTATTTCAAGCTATGTACATCTAATCTTTGACAGGTCTTTGAATTTCCTTAAGCTGTAATAAATTTTTGCGGCACACTTATGTGTAGAATATTATTGTTGCAGTACAGTATGGAATTTTAAGACAAACAAAAAAAGATACTGACATTTCATTCATTTCTTGGAAAGTTTGTAAAGGGTTCAGGATGAGTTTTTACCACTATAAAAAAATGACATTTTCCTTTAGTTACCTAATTAAACTTTCTACGTAAGACAGATTCCTATTTAAAATTTTTTTCAAATGTGAGCCTAACTAATTACCTGTAATATTAAAAAGTAATGACTCTATTTCTATTGTAAATTCTACCAATAACCAGTTGACATATTACGGGGTATTGCAACAAACTTCATTGGTGCACTATGTTAATTAACAGTTGATAAGTAATGCAGTGGATTCTCTATTTATTGAAACCTATTGGATTGAATTATCTGCATCCATGGAACACATTCTGGGGCCCATTTATATATTTTACAGCATTTTAAGACCAAATCCATTGAAATCCCTTATGTATTGAAATTTTTTGTCAGTCCCATGAGAAATAATGCTTGAGAATCGACTGTAACTCGGATTGAAGATTTTCTGTTTAATCTTTGTTATTTATCAGTTGGAGTATGTTGTAATATTCTGTTTGCTCTCAGCACCTGTACTTGCAGATTGGTAGTTCTTTGCAATTTCTTCATTAATCTTGCTGTTAACAGGTTTGTGGTGTATAGTTGATATAGTGGTGCTTTCCATTAAAACTACTACTAGAATGAATACCTGTAGATGTAGTTTTTCTACTTTTAACAGTAAAAATTTTTAGTAATATTTAATAATAATATTCAATTTAGATCTAACACTTGTTCATAAATGCTTTACATTTGTATTAACAAATTGTAATCAATTTTGTGTCGTGTTTTTACAACTTAGGCATTTTAACATTTTCTTCGGTAGTTTTTAGTGATGGAGAAGGTTTTTTGGAAGTGGATGTAGAATATAGTTTCTTGTTAATTGTTGTGAAAATCATTGTATTGTTTTCTCTTACAGTAAAAGTGTGTGAGAGAGAAAAAGATAATTGCCACCGTACCGTTGCTGCTGCTACAGCCGTTAGGACTGTACAAATTTAAAATTTTGTTGTTTAGGTTTTGTGGTGCTATACAAAGCAGTCCTCTCCCCCCACTGCTAACTACTTTCGCATCATGCAATGATTGTTTGAATCCTGCTGGGGGTGGCTCTCATATCCCCTGCTCTTGCATTTTGCCACTGCTCTATACCCACCTCACATCTTCAAAAGACCTTAAGAACATAAGTCTTGACCACATATTTCTCTTTTTCTCATTTAATAATTCAGTTTGTCACCCTGCTTCTACACAAATGTTGGTGATCTTTTAATCTTTTTGTTGGACTTTTCTTCTGTACTTAACAAAAGTTTTAATACGTATTTAAAAGGAATATTTCTTTAAGATTTGAAATGCTTTCTAAATTTGCATGGTACAATTGCCTACATTCAGCCCTGATGAAAGAGAATTCAGTTCATTTAAGTGTAGTAGGATTATCAAAACATTCTTAATTTCATACATTTATTGTTCACTGTTAACACAACTTTATATACATATTTTTTACGTCAGGCAATTGATTGGATTTATTGTATTGTCAAAATATCAGAAAAATTCTTTGTTTTATTACAAACATTTAGAATATTAGTAGTATTTTTTAGACAGATGAAACCACTTGAGTATAATGTGCAGTAGACTTAAGTTTTTTGTTGACCTAGAGTTTAGTAAGCGAATATCTGTACCTTACTGTAATACTGGTATTTGTGTTGCAGTGTTCTTAATGGAATTATAAACTAAATGAGGAAATTATATAATACTTTCTTAAAAACACGTAGCCTTGTAACATCTTGTTCACAAAATAGTTGTTGCAACTCAGTCAAAGGGCTATAAGTAGGGGTACATTAATTTAGTTTTTACCGAAATCACGGAATAAAAAAAAATGATAGGCCGTGCTAGAATCGCCGTAAGAAATAACTGTAAAAATTGAACAAACACTTTTGAGAGATGCATGCTACAACACACCGTACCGCCACTAAACGCAGTAAAACCGTAACAGGGATAGAAACCTGTCTATTTCTTACGGTGCAGTTACGGTTATTATAATATGGCTACTTTACTGTCAATGTTGCACTGTCTTTAAGTGTGGTGCTGCTTGCATTTACAAACATGTTTTTTGAGGTTATTGATCATTTTACACAATTTCATTTTCATGAAATTATCTATTATTCACGAAATTTTCCCTTAATCGTGAAATGTTTCTTTATTCACAAAATTCTCACATTTTTTCGCGAAATGATTTCTTTTCACGATGTAAAAAATACATTTGACCATTGTAAACAACTCCCTATCACCAATTAATTCCGTACTTAATTGAAAATTGGTTACCTTGGGTGTGTGTACTTCTCCATTAGAAGCAATTAAAAACACTGTCGTAGAAGATTAGGTCTGGACACTCACCTGGAAACTTGACCCCCTTGTTGTTTGGCTGCAGTTCACCAAGTTACCGAAATATTGTTTTATATTGGTGCTGCAGTTAGGGCGGTCAAACTCAAACTCCGCCCACTTCCTCCCCACTAAGATAAACAATTTATCAAAACGTGTTTTTTATCAATTTATGAAATACTTCCTTCGTTCACAAATTTAAGAAAAGGCTCCAGCAATCTTTATTTACTTTATAAATTTAACAATGGAAAAAAGTGGGCGGAGTTCGAGTCCGACCGCCCGGAAAACAGCTCCAAAAAGTATGACATTCTCGGTAACTTGACGAACTACAGCCAAACAACAAGGGGGTCAAGCAAAATACATTGGTAGATAGGCCAGTGTCCAGACCTGTTCTTCTACGACTGTGATTAAAAGTGATGACAAAAAACAACGCTTGTGAAAAGTCACAATAAAAAGTTCTTCATTATTACGATATGTACGTTGTATGTCACGATGGTCTAAATCAAAACAAAAACAAACACATCGTCCATCTGACGTCCATCATCCGCAGGTACGTTCAGAAATCCTGAGACACGTCTGAAATAAAACTGGTACTTCAAACAAAAAATATAGTATGTCATACCATATTTTTACGTTCGCAGACAAAGGGATCTTCGTACACTTGTAGTACTGGTACCGTAAAACTGATATACCTACCAATACATTGGTACGTAGGTATAACTGTATTGCTACCGGAATCTGTGAGTTTTTCATAAAGTACTAGACATTTATTATGAAAAAAATTAGTTAATACGTTTTGTTTGAAACTTTTAAAGTAATTATTAATTTGAACGTTGATGTGTACAGATTAATTAACAATAAAATTCAGTACTGGAATTTTCCATGCGAGGTTTTTTTCTTGAACTGGGAATCCCCGCCTTGACGCGATGTTTTAACTTAGTTGTTTGTTTATATTCTGCTGTGAAAAGTCATTACAAAGTATCAATATAAAAGTATGCTATTATTTTTATCGTTTTTATTAGTAGTTTATGTAAATCACACAATATGTAGATGCTGTAATTGGCTAACGAAAATTTAATTATGTTCTTGTGTTTATTTTGTAAGTGTATTTCATAGTTAAAAATTTTAAAATGCCAAAGGTGGTAAGCTTCTTCCAGTGGGCAAGGGAGTACGAAATTGAGGGATTTTATGTTTTTCATAAAGAAAAGCAAATCATGATGTGAAAATGTTGTAATTCAATTGTTGATTGGAAGCGGAAGGACAGTTGTGATAAACATTAATTCAATTGTTGATTGGAAGCGGAAGGACAGTTGTGTTAAACATTGCCAGCAAAGGGCCTCACATATAATCAATAAACAAACTGCACTACAGTCGACATCTGGCGTGAAAAGACAAATCACAGTAGAAGAGCAAATGGGTTTACACAAAAAAGCAAGAGAACAAAAAGTTATGCTTGCAAAAGACACAGCTCATGTCTTTGTTGAAGCTAATATTCCTTTGCAAAATCTGGACCACCCTTCCATGAGGATATGATTGAACAAGTACATCAAAACTGAACTTTCGTCCCTCAAATGCATGTGTGGTCAACACAAAGATGGCATTGCTAAATACACATAAAAGAAAGCACCACTACCTCAGCTTTCTTGAACAGTCGAATGTGGATAAACCCAAATTGTATCCATCACCCGTGCAATCTCGATGGAATTCATGGTTTCGTTCTGTCGAATATCTTGACGAGTATTTGCCATACTTGATTTTGTTTTTCAGATCTTACGATGGTGAACGTAGTGCTGCAACAGAATACATCAAAAACATGTCTGAAGAAGATGCAGTGGTTTTGCAGTGTGAAGCAAAGTTTGTTGTTAAGCAGTGCAAATCAACTGTGGACTTGCTTTAATGCCTAGAAGGTTCTTCATACATTTTCTCTCATAAACTAAGTGCTAGACTGAATGACCTAAAGTGTGTCTTCAAAAATGTTAATGACAGGACTTTTGGTCCACAGACATCAAAATTGCTAACTTCAGATGCTTGTCTTAAATCTGCAACTGCTGCAAAGGTTGCAGCAACTGGCCAGAAATCATTCATGAGATTGTCATGATTAGTAGCATGTGACCCTGCAAGAGAGTTCATTGAACATGTTGGTAAGCACTACAATCCTAGAGAAATTGCTTCCCAAGGACCAGAAATTGATGCTGATGATGTACAGTCAAGAGTGAAAATTTTGCCATTTTTGAGCACGCTACTTTTTCATGAGTTCCTTGAAGGCTACACAGCAACGAAAGAAGCAATAATTGCTGGAGAGTTCACAAATATTGATGTACTCAAGATTTTATTGTCGTTGTACAGTGACTTTCCAAATTATTCTAGCTGCGCTGTCAAGTGTCTTTCGATACCTCTTTAAAATGTTGACAGTGAGCGGGCATTTTCCCACTATAATGACATTGTAACAGACAAAAGAAAAGCTCTCAAAACAGAAAACATTGAACTTATGCTTGCCATGAGTTGGAATGCATAAGTTAGATTCTTAAACTGTTTTTTTAGACTGAAGCTGAGTTTTAGTCATTCAGACAAATATTTATCCCAATTATATTTAACTTATATTTATTATTTTTATTTAAATATTAATTATTTTTTATTTACTAATTTTTTTTTTACCAGCTGTTGGCAATTTGTTGCATTTTATTGTTAGTTGATAGTTTTTTTATTACTGGAAATAACTAGTTAGTTTTCATAAAAAAAAATCTCAACAAGGCAAACTTCAAGCAAGACCATGTTGAATATATGGATTATAATGTACAATAATGTTAAAATACCAATTTTTACGTTGAAAAAATTTTATACTGACATATTTTTATACCGAAATATTTCACAGAAATGTCTCATTTTATTTACCGAAATCAGTCATTTTTATTTACTGTTTTTCGTTGGCCCTAGCTATCAGTTTCTAATTTTAGAACAGTGTCTTAACATATACATTTAGGTTAGTGATGGTCCACTACGAAAAAAAACCCAAAACCGATGTGTAAGTTACGATACATAGAATTTTACCAATCTGATACCTGAAAACTAATATTTTAAGTTAAAATCGTACTTGTTAAAAATTTTTGTGGAGTTTGTTGGAACCCTGTGTACGACTATGATTTGAAGTTAAAGTAGTGCGCAGTAGTTGATGGCTGGCCGGACTTATTTTTTCAGTAAAATTATTTTGGATTAATTACTTAGGCTATCAATGCAATGTACGTCACATCTTGGCAGCAAAACTGTGAAACTATGAGTATTTTCTGAAAATTGATTTAAATTTGTACAGTGTTTCAATTATTACTACTAAATGTTAAGTGTAAGCAAAACTGGTTTTCCCACTGGCATTTGTAAAGACCTCCGAAGGAATGCCAATTTCAGATAAATATACAGTTTGGTTGGTTCCCCAACTTCAAGAGAAACACAGGAAATGTTCAGCGGATACAGTGCTGCAGCAGTTCTTTATGCTGCTTGACATTTAGCAGCCACACTGCACTTGTATAATACAGAAGAAGAACTGCCGAAGCTGTCTCAGCAATGATTTGCACTGCTGCCACAGCGATGTGCCTGCTCAATGCACCTGCAGTATGTACAACTTAATTTACTGCAGAACAGCAAAATCTTTATAATGTCCACAAGTATGGCCTATTATGGAAATTTCGTACTTAACAGTTTCAATGTTTCATATTTCATTGTGGTATTTCGATCTTCACTCCGTTGTTACAAGTGATTTTTATGATTAATATGGTGCGTGTTTTGTACATTTGATTTTATAAGAACTAGATGCTCGTGTACAGTGTTAATGTTGCCGTTTAATGTACTGTATTTTAATTAATATTTTGATAGTTCCTTCAAGTTTCAAATAACTGTGGTGGTTTTTTTAAAACAAATTTTCTGAGATGTGATATAAATCCCTGGCTTGTTCATTCTTTAATGTGGCTGTGTTAATTTACTATATACAATTTTCTTGTGTGAACCGTCCATGTTAACTCTAATCATGATTCACTTGTAATGTACAATAGAACTCTGCAATAACGAGCATGGTTATAGCATGAATTTGTTTATAACATGGTTTTTGAAATTTGTTATAAAGCAAAAACTCTTTATAATGAAACATTTTTTGCAAGACTCCTGCTATAACGATAGTCAAACTGAGAACCACAATAACGCGTAACAAGCCTGCTGTGCACTTATTACGTATATACATTAGCATTTTTCATATTTTTCACACCTCATAGTTATGTGAAATACATGCATATGTACATGTATGTGGTAACTGCATCACTAATGTTCATGTCTGTCATATGCTTGCCACATGTGCCTAAGGTTGTCCCTGTTTAGACATTCAGTCATAAATGCTGCAAAATGTTAATTGTAGTTAGTGGTGGATCTAGAAACTTAAGTGGAGGGCCCAATCATGTCAAATTAACAGTTTTCTTATGTCTGTAATGAGTAAGTGTGGACATTTAAACCATCCTGACTTCTTGGATGAACAGAGTCCCTTCAATAGTGTTTACAGACACTCGTCTGAGAAGAGAAATGCCACAAATGGAAAGACACTTTACTCAGAAGAATACGTCAAACAGGCAAACTTATATACTATATATGCTTTACTTAGAACTATTATTTCAGTGCTTACAGTGAAGGATGTACTGTTGGTAAGAGAAATTGTTGAGTGGAAAGGGGGTAGGGGGAAGTAAAAAAATACAATGGGGAGGAGGGCTTCATGGGGTCCCCCCCACCATGTATTTTCCCCATAAATCAGCCTTTTGTTGTAATTTCACAGTTTTTTGTCGCAAGCCTCAACAAAGGGTAGCTGTGGTTATATAGCAGTTATAATTGCAGCTCGTAGGAGTAGGTATGGTTTGTACAAGTTAGTCCAATATAGGAGTAGTGGAATTGTCATGTATCATTCCCATTTGTATTCTTCTTCCTGCCATACAAACAATGTTCAAGTGGTTTGCATGCGTCATTCTAAAACTGGCTTCCCATAAGTATGTGTTAAAAAAATGCTGTGCACAGTGGTTACGAGTGTTTTATTGTATAGTATTAAATCACTTGACATTAATGGTTGAAAGTACAATATCACATCAGTTGAAACATCAATAACATCATCATTGTTCTCAACACACAGAATTAGACTGACAGGTCTGATAATTCATGCTACTTAAGTTGGCTGCCTCTCCGTGCCACCAAGCAGTTGGTGCATAGCTCCAGAAGACAGAAGTTTAGTAGAAAACTGCTGAATGTGCACAATTGGTGTCTGCTGAGGAAATGGCATTCAAAGGCCAATGCACGTTACATATGTATACTCTTTTCAGGGACTTCACTTTGATCTTTAAATTTTATTTCCTTACTGTTGAAATTGACTGAGATGGGTAATTTTGCAGTCGTTTTGAGGTATGATTATCTTGGCTCAAAGTCTTTAAGAAGTTATAGGCATGTATAGTAGTTTCATCCTTGCATGTTACACACTACTGGACAGCTAAAAAATAAGTCAGTCGAAAGTGTGTTTTCAGTTGGTTCGTAAACTGAATATAGTTTGAGTTATGCTACCTGAAATTTATAAATATAAATTACTATTTGATTTTAAGATAAAAAACTTAGAATACATTTTTTAAAAATTTTATTAGAAGTTGTAATAATTATAATGTCCATTTTCATGGTAGCATTACTATTTAATTCACCTTAACGACTAATTGAAAACACACAGCATACTTTTCGTTAGCTTTCACCACGCAAAATTAATGCACATTGTCGTGACTCACAGTGTCAGTGTTTATGACTGAAAGATACCAATGTCTTTTTTATCAGCATATTTTCTAGGCAAATGTTTGAATGTTCTATACTGTGGTGCTACAGTATATTTGAGACCAGTCCACATATCCGCAACTATAAGTTCTCACGACTACTTACATGATAACTCAGTTGCATCAGCGGTAGTGCACTTACTCTTAACCAGGGCTGTATGGTGGGTTCGTAAACTTTAGAAAGTGAGAGTGATAGCGCTGGTAGTTGGTGATAAGCTTATTGGTATTTATTGGACGGACAGTACAATATTACATTGACATAATGTTCAAACGTGCGTGATACTTTATGGAGAATGTCCAGATTTTAAGTCATAAATGAAACAGCTTGTCTCAAAGCACGTGGCATTAAAGGGTTCCCATCAGTGATGTGCTAGTCACCCGAAAATATGCGCTAACGTCCATGGGGGAAACAAAATAAGAAAAAAACTAAAGAAGGTATCATTCCGCAGCACGTGGTGGTGAAACTTAGGTTTCTGCACCTTCCAGGTTACCAAAAAGAAAAGAAAATCACAGCTCGTGTGTGTCCCAGCAGGGCCGTCGCAGTGCCGGCTCATGGTACGTTGTGAATTTAAGTTCATAAAGTAATGCTACATTGTCTCCATCGCCAAACCCACGCCGCGCACTGCTCACAAAAACACGTCATGTTGGTTGGGTGACTGCAGAATTACTGGGCAAGGGAAAGTGTGAGTCACCAAACCATGCCAGCTTCCCCTCCACCATTACCTCTAGGAACTCTTTTATATCAACACACTTGAACTCCCCAGGTGCTCAAATCCATGTGAATGCTAATTGTAGCATGCACGTAAATTTGTTGTAAGACAAATAGAGAAAGAAACTACTTGACTAGAGTTATTTAAGTAAAATCAACTCCTGCCGGGGGCAGAGTGTTACAGCATGAGCAGGTCCGCCATTTTTCCGGTGAAAAACCCCACATTCCACAGCTATTGTGCTCTTCTCGGCTGGCGCCACTCAGTCACAGGGGCAGTGACCAAGCTTGGCCCGAAACTACCGAAAATTAAAAAATTGTGCTCAGTTCTTCCACCTGCGATATTCCGTCAAAAGGCTACAGAAACAAAAACGTGATAAATTAAATGATAATTAAAATGAGACTGGACACATGATTCTACTATACAATTTAATATTCCGTCAAAGTAGCGGACGTCTGAATACTTATAAGTAATGTCATACAAAAATATATTTGAAATTACTGACAAATGATAAACAATTCGAACTCTGCCCAGGCTACCTCATAGTGAGAACACCTCTACTGCACCAGCACACAACCATTAACTTTCAAAAGTAATTGCTGCTACGCCATTAATAAAATACACATGTTACATGACGTCACAGTTTCAAATCTTAGTCAATAATTATTGGCATCTTTCTTCAGAATGGGGTCCCATGCTCATTCTGGGCTAAAGTCCATCAACCCACCATGATATTTATATGCCAAACAGGAATTGAAATTGTATATTAGACTAGCCATACCGGCTGCGGCGTAGCGCACGTGAAATTATGTAATGTAAACAGTAATTCTGGATAAAATATGTGATGAAGGCATTTAACAGCTAGCGTACTCAATAACAGTGAACTATAATTAACTGTCTTAGCTCAGTGTAAAGAGTGTGCGCAATATGTTCGTATGATGTCATAGTAATTCCCATCGCAAAGTCTTGCACGGGACACAAACCCGTAACCCCACCCCTCCCACACCACAAACTTTATACAATACCTGAGTGAATGTTAAAGGCATGCCGTGATAATTCTTTCGTATGTAGTGGCTATAGTCCAAAGAGGTTTTATTTATGAGTAGGTTGGCAAAAAGAAATGATTGTTGAAGTATTTCTCCGTGATCATTCTCTTTTTTCGGGAGACTGTAACATTTTACTGCTTTTCACCTACTTAATTTTCGAATTTCATAAAAACCTGAATTTGATTTGTAGATATTTACATAAGCTTCATTCTTATCAAAAAATCATCTCGATATCTCAACGGGTAGAAGTGGTTCAGATAAATATTTGAAATTTCATTTTAATTTTTTAACTATGGGATCGATATATATCGAATGTGAGTCAAAAACTCATATTACCCCTTTTTTAACCAGTTTAGGGCCGAATTCAGAAAATATTTTTTAAATGGTACTTGGGATATTTACAAAAGCACCAATTTAAAGCAAAGAGCACTTCGATATCTCGATTGATTCGATAGATATGGAAGGATAATCGAAAACACATTTTACGTATTTTCACCCCTTTAAATAAAGAATTTCGAAACGTCTTTGAGTCCTGGGGGTCGAATTTCAAAAAACCTAAAACTACTTTTTGGGTATTTACATAAGCAATATTTTGAAGTGAATATCAACTCTCTATCCCGAATGGTTCGATAGATATCGATAGTTGATTGGAAACACATTTAAGGTCTTTTCAGCCCCTTAAATGTTGAACTTCGAAAAATCCTTAAATTGGCTAATATGCATTTTTACGAGTGTCCTATTAAAGTAAAAATCACAATGATTGGCCGTCGGGTTCGAACTCTATCGACGTTTCTTCAGAAACACATTTCACCCCTTTTCACCCCCTTAGAGGTCGAATTTCGAAAAATCCCTTCTTAGTGCTCGCCTACGACCCGAAGGAAACCCCCACAAAAAATTTCACGATTCTAGGTCCAGTGGTTTGGGCTGCAGTTTGATATGTCAGTCAGTCAGTCAATCAGTCAGCTTTCATTTTTATATATAGAGATTAGAAAGAGAGGAAAAAAAAAAGGAAAAAAAAAAAGCAAAAATAGAAACAAAGAAAACATTGCAATAGAAAATATTCACTAGACTAATGAACTTGCATTTAATTTATGTTGGTCAATTCAAGACCTGGACAGCATCAGTCCTATTGATAAGTCGGGCAACAGCACTTAAATTATGGGCCCACAAAATAATTTCACCTATGAACTATTTGTATGTAGATAATAGGCCCTGAACAGCCCTATCTCTTGGAGGCTCTTTAAGCCTTCATTACAAGAGTTACAAACAAATATCAAAGTATCAGAGAAACAATAGAAAAAAAATTAAATACCAACCCCAAATTATAGGTCTGGTGGGGCCAGTAACTTCACAATACAAAAGTTTCGTCTAGCTATATTCAAGTTGTTGCACCGGGGTCTCAACAATTACGTTCCTACCTAAGCTGCCACCCCTGGTGCGGTCGAGCCCTTCCTGCGCTCGTCCTGCTTGGCTAACCATTGTTGCCTGCTAGCCATTGTTGACACTGCCTCGGTGGGTAGTGCCCGGGGTACGACAATGAGGTGGACCGCTAGGTCTATTTCAATAAGTTCACTTGGCCACC
>PNEQ01091655.1:0-54602 GCA_003012365.1 Medauroidea extradentata | reverse complement strand
ATACCTCTGTGATAATATTAGTAATATTCATATTTTATAGTGTTTTATACTGGCCTATCATAGGATCCCACAGACCCCTCACAATCAATACTGAAGTTAAAATGGATGGCAATATGTTACATATGACAATAAAGGCCCCTTCATTACAATTAATCATCACAATTAACCTAAACCACATTAATCTATATATATATATATAAAAGTATCAATAAAATATGGCCGTCACACATTGTTAAACTGGAAACTATTCTCACTACAGACGCACAAATTTTCGCCTCTAAATGGTGTTTAGAGTCACTGATTGTTTGTGAAAATAATTCTGTTCAAAATTGAGGACTTAACATTCATAAGAGGCTATGTGCCAAAAGATAAGTTTCGAGATAATGACGAAAACAGTATATTGCGACAAACAAATGAACAAGGAATTATCCAGATGCGTTCACATAGTTTTTTACAATAGGAAAGTAGTAAATAGGAGCAATGGAACAGTAACTAAGTTAATACAAAACACTTATGAATATCAATATATTTTTTTCAATGAACTAGAGTGCGTTTATGTTACTCCAACCATGTAATTGTGCTGATGTACGGTGCGCATGAATATCACTAGGAGATAGCACTTTAGGTATGTCTTCGACCTGATGTTTTGGCACCTTTCTATGTACCCAACTAATTTTTGTTGAGAATGGTACTTAGCCCCTTATGAATGTTAAGTCCAAAATTGTTTCAGCTCTGCTTCATGGTGAGTGATAGATACGTTTAACTCTCGGTGTCCCGGGATTCTACTGCCATATTTCAAACGTGTGGTGTCACAGTAGCCTTATTGTGAATGCCACAGTCAAATGAGTGACGCCTCTGCAGTAATACAGTCTGACAACAGTCATGCAGCAGAACTGCAGATGTGAACGTAAGACACTGATACAAGTTGCTGCGAAAATATTTTCACACAAAAATCAGCGACTGTAACAATGCAATGCGAGCTGTTTCTGCTATAGTCGTGCATTTACATGATGTTATATTTACGTAATGATTTTCATTTTCAATATTTTCAAAATATAACGGTTTACTTTTAAATATACAGAAGTGCATTGGTTTGTGCCAGTTTTAACATTTTTATATTATAAATGACAATAGCATTGAAAATTGTTTAACAAAAGACAAATTATCTGTAGTAAAAATCGAAATTATACTATTGTTGTTACTGTACACGTACTTGATAGATAACTGTATCACAATGCACTCCAAAACTAAACTAGGAATGTGGTAGAAATTACAGCTATCATACACGTAACACACTTTAATGTAAAAAACGCACTTATTATGAAAATTATTATTACAGATCAGTAGGTAGCAATAATTCAGAAATAGTACTAATGTACAAATGCAATAGTAAGTAATGGAATAGAATATGCTGCTTTTTTTACATACGCAATGACATTACATCAAATTGTAAAACCAATGTTTAGCATACGACCATACTTTCCGTTTTGCATCAGTATTTTAGCATACTTACCTAAGCAAAGCAAAGCTGATGTAATCAAATTATTTGTCTGGTCGTATGTGTGTAGTGTGTGTTCCACAAAGCTATTTTTAACCAGTTAATTGAATTCATTTCAACTCAGTAAATGTTTAATATTTTAAGTAAACAAATGAGGTATTTATGTTTCAACCATACTAGGCATCTATTTTTTTTTATTGGGGGGGGGGAGAATCTCATAGTAAATTTTATACAATTTAATGTCTCGTAGACCTTGTGAGTGATTCACACATAATTTAATATTTGTCGATTCCTTCATTTAAACATTGAATTCATTCGGGTATATTATTGTATTCACAACATTTTGGAAGATATACAAAACATAGATACATATAAATAAAAGTATGATAAGTTATGTTAGGACCTGTTTAATTTAGATTTTATGTTTTGTCAATTTATCGTCCAAATTGAAATACAAGTCGGATTTACTGGCGTAGAATTACAGCTAGTAAGATAGCACAACACCAACAAATACACATTTTATATAATACTTTGTAAGTAATTTAATTGACTCAGATCAAATATATAAGTTGACTGCTACTCAACCAAGTTTTGAATACAGAGGGTTAATTTACATATGTCCACTATTTCGGAAGACAGCACTACATAAATTATGTAAATATTTTAAGTCGTATTAAGGGACTATTAAACAGGCTCAAACAGAAGTACTTATATATTTTGGCAGTTCGTCATCCAACGATTAAAAAATTATCTGTAGCGTATTGTTGTGTGTCCGCCGTTTTAAAAGACGCTACACACTGCACCACGTGGATTAGTGACCTAAACTAAGCAGAAAATACTATTTTCTAAAAAGTTAGCAGTCTCTTAATATACACACGCATAATACACACGCGCGCCTACACAACACAGTCTCTCAAACAGTTCTTAAGGTAGATATTCAAGAAATGTTAACTTTGCAATAAATTTTAGATAACTTTAAAATAAACAGCGATTCTTCGCATACCGTTGAAAGTGTAACAGATCATCCACCTATAAAGAAACATCCAAGAAGTCCGTCCATCATGATACTAACAGGGGTGGTCACACTATTGTTGCATTAATTTGTTAGCCACTAGGAAGTTTGACAATCTTATGATGTATTTTTAAACATGATGTCCCCTATTTTGATAATACTTAGGATGAATCGTTTTGAAATAAAATGCGAACAATAATTTCTATGAAAATGTGCAAGTATTCTGTGAGGAATAACCATGCTATATTGCCACATTATGCACTAATATTTTCGTCTTCAATTTGTACCAGAGTTAGTGTGGCGCGCATAAGGTTGTTTCCGGACGCCCTGTGTACCTTCCTCCCGGTATAGTCTTGTTTCGACTTGACTGCAGTCGTTCATCCTCCCACGGAATTCAAATCTGCGTTTAATGTCAACAATTTTGCTTCTATCAATGAACTTCGTCTCCTTCGCTGAAACAACGCTACCGTGAAGAAATATGTTGGCATACACACACACACACGCACACACACACACACATATATATATATATACACCCACGCGCGCACACACGCCCATACATATATATATATATATATATATATATATATATATATATATATATACGCACACACATACACGCACATACATTATGTTACAAACGTTTTGAGATAATTCATTAATGTCTTTGAATGTTTCTTGCAATGGAACAGAATAACGTACTGTAGTATTGTGTACAAAAGAAAATGCAGTGTTATGTCGTCCCAAAAATCTGAGTATTATGAGACTAAGAAAAAACAAACGAAAAACGAAAAAGAATGAAAAAACAAGCCTATTTTGGCTGTAGTCAAAACATCATAAACTAAAAACAACAGATAATGAAAGATCCCATAAGGAATTATTAAACAACAAATAATGGAAAATAAAATAAATATCTAAAAATAAAATTCGAAAGACAAGCCAAATAATCTGTAAAAATCAGGACATCACAAGTAAGACAGCACAGACAATACTGGAATGAAGTTAATGTTGTACACAAGACAGGATAACAACGACAACATTAGAGACAACGACTAGACGATACAACGACGAAGACAAAAAAAACACAGTAGATTTTTTGAGACCAACTTTCCTACTCAAATATGAGTTAGAATTACAAAATGAAAGTTTTTGGATGGCGCGCAGTTATCAAGAGAGAAATTTATCCGAGACTGAAAATTAACATTGAAAACCAACATTTGTTAAAATAAATAAAAAGTGTCCCTAAATACTGGATTTTTTCGGTGCGGTTTAGTAATAACAGATATGCAATCTGTTGAAAAGTGGTTTCTAATACCTTTCACCTTCAGTAGAAAAAGAGGTTGCTTGAACCGCATGTGTATCACTTGTTGCCTACCTGTACGGCTGCATGTTTTCTACGTCAATTTTCTAAAAAACTATTCGTATTGAAGGTATTGCAACAAGGCATCCTTTTTGGCACATTGTGACCTTGTGCTAAAAACTGCGCCATTTAATGTAAACAAATTCAACAGTTCAAAACTAAATGACATAAAATGCTTGACGGTATTTGAAACCGTTAGAATAATGTCAAATCTTGTTGTACCGTACCCAGCAAGTCATTATTAGTTTTTTCTTAATTTTGGTTACTATAGCATGTATTTGTTTTTGATGTCAATTTTTAATTGTAAGCTTCTTCCTTAAGATTTACGCCAGCCGAAAACTTGCATTAAATAATTTTATTCTAACTTTTATCTGCTTGAAATCATCTCACAAAGTTTGTAATATACTTTCATTAACACACCACACACACACACACACACACACATACACACACACATATATATATATATATATATATATATATATATATATATAGTGTTAGTGACGTTATGAATTTTTCGTTATAAAATTGTGCAGATGTAACCAGTCTTGGAAAGTCAGCTTGTAAGTGGTCTTAATGTACGTGTGGTTGACGGCGAGGTCATAAGTGACGGTGACACACATATCCACACAATAACAGAAGCTTGCACAATCACAGCATTCGCCTGGAGCAACTTTGAGAAATCAATGGAAAATTAAAATTAGGATGGACTGAGACGGCGATCGAGTCCGGGTCTTCCCGAATGACAGCCCAACGTATTACAGTTGTACCACCTCGTTCTCGTTAGGTCCAACTAAATTATGTTGTGTATTTTTGTTAATTATGTGATTGATTTTGTTACGGATACTTTCGTAGAATTTGTAATATGGAGTATTATTAATGATATTAATAAAAGTAGCTGCCGCACGATATTTTGTTTTTGGTGATGAATGGTTAAAAATTAATGTAAGATGAAACTGCTCTGCGGTTTAGAATTACTGTCGATTTCTACCATTCAATCTGTATACATTAATTTTGAAGATGTTTTCGCTTAGCCAAAACAGTTATATGTACAATTTTTTTTCATAGGGAGGTCAAATTAGAAAAAAATATTTCCCACTGCTTCGAGAAGACGTGTTCATACGGTTTCTCGTGGAGAGGAGGGAAAAAAGGGAAAGTTTTTTTTAAAAGGGAAATAGGAAATTTCGGATTTTTTTTTTTTTTTTTTTTTTTTACGATTTTGAGGGTAAAAGGGTTTTTTGGGGATGAAAAGTAAAATATGCAAACGAGTAACGTTATCCAAGACGGATCCACAGACCCTTAATCATCCCGAAAATCCTTCTTCGAGCTCCTGATCCAGTAGGAACATAAACATACTACTGGGACATAACAATTTGCTCGCCAAAAATTTTACTAGATAAAATTTCTGCAAAGTGGAAAGAATTTGAATCAAATATAAAACAATACGTTTTTGCTTCGAGTGACTTAAAAGAAGAAAAGAGAAAACTAAATTAATATAACGTGTATCTATACACTTGTAAGCGACGCTTGATAATACAGTACACAGCCTTTACATGTTTCAGGGCTAAGCGTTCATTTTTCCTGGATAAGACTGTCTTGGTTCAAGTCCGATACCCCTCCACTGAAATAAATCCACGCCCTTGAATTCATAATACACGCCGTTATTTTGTGTTCATTGTTAGATCGAACAAAAAGCGTTTACCAAATGATGTACTGCGATTTCCGTTTCCTGTACCACTCACTGTGCTATTGCCGTGACAATGGATGTACAGTCAATATCAAATAATATGTAACACCGGCGTGCAATAAATGTATGAACTGAAGTTCATGCAGACTTTAATTTTAATGAGAGTTAAAATTTCTGTTTGTTATTGTTGCAAATTATGTCTGATTGGGGACAGTATTTTTTGGGAATTTCGATGTGATGCTGTTTATATCAAAAGTGTACACCACGGTTAAAGAAGAAAGGACCTGAGATAGTGGTAGCTTTAGCTGAAGGTTTAATTGCTTATTGCACAACAAAGCGAAATATCAAATGTAGATAAACAAGAAACTTGAAATGGGGACCTGAATACCAAACCATGCTAACTCCAAACTGTAAGAAATATCAACAAAAAGTCATAACTTTGTCGTGTGCATTTATATCTACCTGGAATTGGTTACTAACCAAAATACAATAATTTGACTGTGATTAGTACAATATTTCGGATATAGGTCGTTCGTGATAAAGTGAGCACTAAAAATTTAACCTTTGAAAAATATCACTAGCCGTTACTGCATATAATAAAACATGATACATAGTCCCCTTACTGCTTGTACGGTTGGCAGCGAAATTACGCAATATAGTTCCCTGTATTTTCCTATTTAAATTCAACAAAAACTGAAACAAAATCAATCGAAATTGACATAATTGTATTATATATAATAATTAGTAATATTTTTATCAAACTGTATCGATCATACTGACTGTACATTTTATCTTACACGCGCAAACAACAAGTAACGTGTCCAGAGAGGTTAGATATTTCCATGCGTCAGCCGTTACGCGCGGAAAGATACGAATTATCTGAAAATAGAACTTTAGCAGGGCTTTTCTGAGTGCTCACTTTATCCCGAACCGCCTATATAAATAAATGCACACATTGAAGATGATATATTTTTATGCGAATTCTTAGATTTTGGAGTTAGCATGGCAGGTCCCCAAATGAAGTCACTACTTTAGTGAAAGTATGTTCAGAAAGTGTTTGCGAAAACTGCTTCATGGCCAGTACTTCGCTCTTCTTGAACAACTTCGCGGCATGCTAAATATCCTTAAGGTGTCCGCCTGTCCTGGTCGCCAAGCGGCGTGCAGCGTGTCAGCCGTCACAATATTATTCGAAAACTGCTCAATGCGGATTCCTGACACCTGCTTAGGAGTAGCATTCTAAGTGCTGCGTAACATGTGTCAGGGGCGTCATTTAAGATTTTTCTTGGGGGAGGGGCAATATTTTTTTAGGCGACAGTGACCTTGTTGCGCATCTTTTTTTATTAATTAAGCATGTTAAAATTAGCAACTTTAATAATATAACTTCGGTTTTATGTGCTTAGGTTAGCATTATTTAAATAACAAATTACACAAAAAAATTTTATACACTTATCCTTCTAAACCCTGGGGGAGAGGGGATTTGCCCCCTTAATGACGCCCCTGTTTGTGTGCAGCCATTTAAGGTTCACCACTACACGTTTAAGCATATATTATAAGTTGAAACTTTTGCGTTCTTTTTAAGAGTGAAAATCTTGGCGCAGAATAGTTGCATGGGTATAGGCGTTTACTGTACATTTGTATCTTTAAATTTACCTAATAAACTTATAGGATGAGCACTGAATGCCTCATAGAGGTGCGTTGTCTGGGGGAAGACTGCACTGTAGTTGAGTGACTTGCGTCTAGAGGCTAGTGTGAGGTGTGGTGTGCGTGGTGTATCGCCCTTACTGCTTCCACACTTCTAAGGCTCGGACGCGCAAAATACCTTCAATCAGGCGACCACCTTAAGGGTGTTCGAGTGTCAGAAATTTATTATTTTATATTTGCATGACACAGTGTTAGTTTAATACACGTTATTTGTGAATACATTTTCCACATGTAAAGTTTTTTTAGTTCTCATACTTTTCCATAGCGGCATATCAAAGTCATGATTAGTAAGTTACGGGAACATATGGATAACAAAAACTAAGTGACTTACTCGAATTAAATAATTTGCACTAACATTAGAGGTCTATATATTATGGGCCAAATTCTGAAATACTTAAAAATACAAAACAAAATCATTTTTTTTAAATATTCACATAAAGGAAATAAATTGTCATAATTGTCATAATTTTCAGATTTTTTTAAGTACAAAACAATTTCATTGTGTGTTACAACTATTTTAGCATATAGCCTATAATATATATATAATTTCAGAGTAAATTAATTCATTTGAGTAAGTCATTTGGTTTTTGTTATTCCTAAGTTCCTGTAACTAGAAATTCTGACTTTGACATGCTGCTATGAGAAAACTATCGGAGCTAAAAAAAATGTACAAGTTGAAAATGTAATAAAAATAACGTCTATAAAACGGACATTATACCTTACATATGCACATTATTTATTTTTGCCACGTGAACACCCTTAATAACGTAAAATAAAAAAAAAACACATTTTAGTAGTATGAATTATTTGAGACTAGATGCGGCATTGCTATGTCAGCAGGGGAAATGTGAAGTGTTCCAAGTACAGTATAACTGACTGGAGCCTGCGGTAATGTAGTCGTCAGGCCACTCGCCTACCACCCCTGCGATCAGCGCTCAATGTTTGGTGTCCGTTCCTATTTCTCGCGCGTGGGAAACACGGCGGACGTTGGCCGTTGGTCGAAGGACGTTCTAGGATATATCCTGTTACCCTCGCTCCTTTATTCCGTAGCCGCACCAGTCGTCCGTCTGTTGACCGTGTGTTTGTGTGGTTGAGGCACGGCGTCAAGCGCGATGTTGACCGGCTCATCTGGTGCGGTATCGCCTTTTCTGCAAGACACTGAAACGGCGTGCAGTGATATCGTAGATCACTCGCCTGACTGGCACTTGTAGTACTGACCTCGTCTTTTTATTGTTTGGAAGTTTTAAGCAAAGTCCATTGCATGTTTCTGGAGTAGTTTCACACGAATCCAGTGAGTGGTTTTTCAGATATAACATGTTAAAAAAAAAAAAAAAAAAACAGTTTTTAGCCATGTTTAGAAGCCTCGAACTTCTTTTTGTTATTGACGTGATCTTTTGAAAGTATCTTTCCGTAATCGTTCGAAGTGTATTTTCGTTTCGTATACTGACACAGTGGAGTAGTTAAGTAAAAAAAAATGTGATTACGAACACACTGCTACGCATTTTAAGGGTGTGGTAGACGGTGCTTTAATTACGGCATTTATAATTATTTTATCCAAGACTGGAAATTATACCCTTTTTTCTAATAAGTCATTTAACAAAATTTCTGTTAAATACAGGATTGGCTAAAAACCATAGTAGTAACTGTCTTCAAAAAATCACCCAACGTTGTGAAAACCAATTTAAACGAAATCGCCAAAGAGATTTATGATATTTGATCTCGCAAAAAGTATTTTCTCAAAAATAGTACAAACATGGGAGCATGGCCTTAACACCTCGTTGTACGTGAACCCAGACTCTCGCAAGAATAAAATAACTGTCGACAAGACTTCGTATGCTATTGGAGGTACAGGGAATGAAGACGGAAAAAGGAAAAATGTAGATCGTTTGCAACTTGACGTTAATAGACGAACACGTAGAAAAGGCGTACAACGAGAAATCACCGATAGACTCGAATGTTGCGACAGTACTAAGTGGTGAAAATTTAGTACATTTGGAATATACAACCATGCATTAAGTCAATACTTCGATTTCTCGTCTAACTTAGGAAAACTACTGAATGGTTAAACGAACTCATAAAGAAAATTGCTGCAGATGTTTTTCGTCAGTACAGTGTCCGATATCGCAAGTAAATTACGTCAAGCTATGTAGTCAGTTCGTTTCAAATATCCGCTCACTAAAAGAGCTTCTCTTTTCAGTTTGGAGACACTTTTAAGCCATGTCACCAGCCATGTCAAATGTTCTGAGAAAACCCAAAGAAGCTCCTGTAATTGTGAAGACAGAACTACAATATGGACATATGAAAAACGGAAACGGGATGAAACTATAAAGGACCAAGATGAATTACTGGATTTGGGTCTCTTTCCGAAGAAATATCACGAAGGAGGGCAACAGAACCTAACCCACCACTTAGACGGTACCTAATTTCGTAGACATCGTACAATGAACGGTGTGTAATGATGGATGATTCGGGTATTCTAAAACACTTTCTTTGCCACAACAAAATATTTGTTGCCGCAGGGAAAAATATTTAATTACGAGTCACTGAAAAGCAACTTTGCCGCAAAGAAAATTTTTCTTTAAGAGTGAGTGATAATAGCCATCCTTAATTTTTGCATTTTTGCCATAACTTTTCTTTTGGGTAATTTTTTTGGAACTTTAACCTAACTACGGAATAGAATACATACTGATAGAATATTAGACATAGAAAATATATTTTTGTCGTTACTGTTGTTACAGATAGAATTAAAGTTAGAAAATTCTTATTACTTTGCTAACTGCAATTATATCTGTAACAACAGTAACGGAAAATAAAAATTAATGGTGTCTAAAATGCTATCAATATGTATTCTGTTCTGTAGTTAGGTTAAGTTCCATTAATTTAGCCAGAAGAAAAGCAATTACATAAAATACAAACATTTAAGATGGCGACTATCACTCACTCTTAAGGGTTACAGTGATAGTAACAAAAATTGTTTTACTGTTAAGAATGTTTGATATATATTGAGGTAAAGTTAGTTATTGTATTTTCTCACTTATATTATTTTCAAAGCAAATGTTAAAGAATATAGGCCTATGTACTTACACCAAGCATAAGGAGTTCCAATTTTTCTTTGCTGTAAGGCAACATTTATCTATCGCAAGCTGCATATTATAAATGAAAAATCTTTCTTTGTTGTAAAAAAAATTTTTTAACATTGTGGGTGGAAAGTGAAGAAAGTTCCTGCCATATAACAATATTCAAGTCGAGGATTATAAAACACAGGACTAAAAGTCTGCATGAATTACCGTTTCGGAGCCTAACGAATATAGCGACTCCGAGTTTCCAAAATATAAAAATTGGTTCTAGATAACCAATGCACATTACTAAGATAATGGTCCAGGAAGTGGTGCATATAAGGACGGAAGTCATGAAATAATTTACATTCTCCTGATATTTGCAGCAAACTTGCATTGAAGACTGGAGAAGGACTGAAATGCTGGATGACAAGAAAAATTTTAACAGTTTTTTTCTGGGATGATCCGAATACTCTGGTTACTAGGCTGAGAGGTGTTATGTTTGTAGACTACAAAAATTTAAAATATTGGTTGATAGCCTGTCGTAAACACAGATGTATTAGCATTAATGCATAATGCTTTGATCAAATGTTTCAACTAAAAATTACGTACTAAATGAAGGTTTCAATCTTCGAATATATAAAACTAAAATCATCACTCAGAACTAAATCTTGTAATTCGTTTCCCTCTGTATACTCAAGGCGCTAAGCTGGCGCATAGTATTTCTGTCATACTGCTGTAACAACTGGGTTTTCAGACATAAGCCAATTATTTTTATTGTTGGAAAGTCTGTACTAAAGCCCATTGTAGAAATGCCGGTTAGAGTTATTTCAGTCTAAACCGTATATGTTATGTAGCTGTGCCATAAGAAAGTTTTTAGCCATGTCAGTGGGTTCGGAAAAAGTACAAGGGAACTGATTGGGATATATAAAAAAGTTTGTAAAAAATTACTTAAAATGTTTTTAAAACGGCCATTAACGACCTTCAGTATTTTTTGTAAATATATGTTAGGTAGCAAAATGGGGCCGAGGGGGGACAGCAGGATACCCAAAAATTTACTGAAAGAATTAAATTTTTAAAAATGTTTCTAAAACAGTCAATAATGACCCTTAACATCATTTTGCACCATTTTAAATTTTCGTAACTGAAAACTACGTAAACATTGTCGTGGGCAAAAGTTAACACTACGCACGAGAAGTGTTTCGAAAGTAAGTTTTTTTTTTTACACGGAAACTTTACTGCCAAACGTGATACCATGGTGTGTAGTTCATGATACCATTGTATATTTTGTTTGGCAATAAAATTTTCGTGTGAAAAAACTGATGAAACTTATTTTCGGAACGCCCCTCCTATAAGCCCTCCAACATAACAAAGAATTAGCTTCCCAGATTTCTGTGTCATAACTGGATATAAACTAAACTAGGATAAACGCCTGCGTTTGAATTAGTTGTGTAGTCGCGTCCAACAAGAAGTAAATCATGAGATCGTTTCTTAAAGTCACGTCCAGACCAGTCTTGGTAGGTAATCTTGTACGCCAGTTATGTGACATGCGTATAACTGCGATCTGGCAATTGATGGACGAATCCACGGTGAATTGAGAAGGTATTGCGGCCCTTTAACAACGAGGTAACTTGTATATCTTTAGCAAGGTATATAATTCAGTGTTAAAAGCTTCAGATTAGAATTGTAGATATCTCAAAGCCAATTTGCAAAAAAAAAAAAAAAAACAATCGTATACAATATTTTTTACTAACTTTCTGAGCAAAAAAATTTTCTCGATTAACGTATATTGAAGAACAATCTCGGACGCCGTAATCTCGTGCATTTAATTGCTGTGCAAGGGATCACCCTTAATAAATGCTTCATTCTGTATAAATGCTCGCTCATAAAGTTGGCGGATATAATTTTCAAGGATTGCTGTTTTGCAGTTTTTTTTTATATTGACTTTCAAAAAAGTAGAGATCTCAGTTGAAGAATCCAGCACTTATTTATCTACCACGCCCTTAAAAAATAGGTATTTGCTAGCAGATTATCTCACGTTAACTATACTTAATGGTAAGTCTACAAAATTTGAACACTAGGATTAGGTGATGATTTATTAAATAATCCAATGTTATCATTTATTACAGATTGTAACGTTTTTTTCTTATCTGTTCTTTGCAAACGAAATTGCTTATTCGTTCTTGTGCAATGTTCATGCATCTCAGAATTATTACTATAGTAAAGTTTATTTATGAAGAGAAAGAGCAATAATTGATAGAGATATATCAGTGTAAAAAAACTTCCTAAAATGTTAAAGAAATATTTAACCTAAACGCAATATAGGACAGTTACCATTCTCCCGCCTTGTAAATATGTTAACTTTTCCAGTTGGTACAATACAAGTATGGTAACTTCAGTACACATTTGACTATTTTATAAAAAGTTTATGAGTGCTGCCATGGGGGAAACAATTCTACCATATCTACTTTCTTGGCGCTGCTATACGCTCGTATTTATTTCGACAAAAATAAATTACATTTAACCGCAAGTAATGCTGACAGGACTCGATGTCAGACTCAATTGACGAATATATTTTAAATAAGTCCGCTAAAGAAAGTAAAATAATCAGCGATATTAAACGTGGTGCAAAAAAGTAATTTGATTCAATTACGATTACTTTTGCCAAACATCTAATAACAAGTAAAAATAACATTTACAAAATGTAATTAGATAAATTACAAGTACTTTTAATTTTCAGCGTCATTTAAGTGGAGTATTTTTAAAAATGTTGCATTAATCATGTCATCGGTACTTATGTACATTTCTCCATTTTGTTTTCCTTCTTCCATAATATTATCGTTAAAAAAATCTGTTAAAATTATTCCTGTCCGAAATAAACATGAACCGGAACTGGTGGATTCCTGCCAACTATCATAGGCCACGTGAGTTAAATGGCCAAGATTAAATACAGCGTTTAGTGCAGTGCACGTTACTAATTCGTGCAACATACCAATAGTGCAATTAGTATGTTGGTTTACAGGGGTATCCGACACCATATTCGATTTTGGTAATTTTTGCTATAAATAAACCGAAATATCACTGACAGTAACGCTTACTTGATGTAACGATT
The DNA here is from genome assembly GCA_003012365.1 of Medauroidea extradentata. Lineage (NCBI taxonomy): Eukaryota > Metazoa > Arthropoda > Insecta > Phasmatodea > Phasmatidae > Medauroidea > Medauroidea extradentata. Next base: position 41,176 of record PNEQ01091655.1, on the reverse strand, counting down.
AAATTTCTAATCATGCTTTTAATTTACAAGTAAAATTTTTTTTTTAGTAATTCGTTACTAGTAGAAACTGTGGAATTATTGTAAAAGTAATTGTTACAAGTAATCCAATTACTTGTGATTCGTAACTTAACGTGACTTAAAATGATTTGGTAGTTATTATGAATTATCTAAAAGTATATGTAAGTTTTGTTTTAGGAAACAGTCAAATACGTAGCCTAAAACATTTGTGACGCTACGATTACAAATTTACAGACGGAAGAAATTTACGTTTCCCACGCTGTTAAGAACTTTCGCGGTTGTTTAGGAAGTGTGCGTACAGTAGACTAAGGAAAAGTTGATTTTAAATTTAACATTTTTATAAAGGCGTTAAGCTACTTGGCTTCTTCAACTTAACAAATACAAAGCAGTAAACTGTAACACTGATGTGCTTTCCACTGTATCGTAACGACAGACATAATTAACTTTAAAACTGCCCCTTATTCGGCGAGTGTAAACGGTGTGTAACAGTTTAAAAATGTAAGTCTTAAAAAAGTTATTACACTATTGTATATATTAACCAAGAGCAACACAGATAAAACTTTTGGGTGGTCAAAATAAACTCGTCATAAAACAAACCTTCTTTATTACCAGTTGATATATCAATGTTGTTATGTAAATTACGTTACATTTTTTTATAACAACGAAACACTCGGTGCCATTTCATTATGGAAAAAATATAAATGTCACGAATTTTTGTCCGAAAAATTTGAAATTTCGTAGATGCTTTGAATAAGCATTATAGCAACAATATACCTTGCGCGCACATTTCCGTGGGCTGTTTACTTTTATTTATACATATTTGCGTGTGTTTTTTAATGAGACGGATTTCATTCCGAATGACTGCTGAGTGGCAGCAATTATTCTGAATATGACAGATCAATTTTTCGTAACATTTTCCCTACAGTGTTTTATTTTATTTTCAGTGCTTTTTTATTTTTGTAGTCTACGTATGCCTCGTAGGGTCAATTAACGTTGCCAAGCACATAAACATAATTTAAGAATTTTATAAATAAAGTAAGGTAATCGTAGAAATTGTCACGTCAAATTATGTAAATACAATTTTTCTTGTGTTTACCCAAATATTAACACATAGCCGATGAAAACAAGTATTTCTTAGTAAACGTTTATTGACAAAAAAGCAACTTGAGTTTATATTGAACTTTTACCGTGAACTTGAGTTCATAAGTTATATTACCATTTACACATTGACGTGCTTCCTTAAACTCCTGAGGATGGATTGCGATCATTTTAAAATGTGAAAAAATTTCGCAATATTTTTGAATCCCTAGTTTTATAGTTCAATGTCACTGCTAGCCAAGCACTCGGTTTCCACGAATCTTGTACAGAACTTACTTATTTTAAATTTTCTTGAAATGGGGATGGATGATTTAACAAAAATATTTCGTACGTAATCCATCGAAGCAATAGTACTGCAGTGACTTACGTCCAAAATATTTCGTCGAAATTATTAAAAATAGTTTCTCAGGACTTAATCATCCACGATATTGAATAGTTGATTTATGCATAATTTAAATTTGTGAAACTTAGAATGTTTAAATTGCGATTGTAATTTATATTATTGCTTTACGCTATTGTCATAAATATCTCAACTGAAATATAAATGCATGACTGTGTCTTAATCAATCAATCAAATAATTTAAATAGAAAATATGTCTTACGTAATTGTAGCTTTGCCATTCGTTAATATTCCAGTCGTTGCTTCAGTAATGTAGCGCTTTGCAAATGCAAACTCATCTTTAATCGCAGCTTCCAATTTTCCCACCCCTCCCTAGAATTTCAAATAAAATAAAATTTAAGAATTCGATATGAAGGTGATTGTCAACCTTTAATGTATTCGAATGAACGAAGAGGGGTGGGTGAATATGTTATCAATTCAAGGTCAACGTGAAAGATAATTCTGTGATTATTTTCTTAGCAAACATCACATACTTAAACTTAAATCTTTTGTCAACTGAAGAATACATGTCTTTTTATGAATAGAGGCATTTTCTTGTGCAATTATGGTGAAGAATAGAGAATGGTAATTAAGAGAATACATATTCTGTTCACTCTAGACCAACCACATCTTCTGGCACAGTGTTGTGCGGGTATTCAAAAGCTCAAAATATTACGTCACATGGCTTACAAGTTTAAACTTCACTTCCTTACACATGTATAATTCTTTTGTACGCAGTATTCGTTTTTTCTTCATCTTATTCTCTGTCTCTCATTCTCTCGAAATGTTTCAAACTTATAGTTCAAATTTATTAAGACTGAATTAAAAACGATATTTATTAAATGCCTACATTAGAAACTTAAATGCAACAAATAAGGCTTATATTGCTTTCAAGGTTTTTAAGATAGGGCGTGCAGCCATATATAAGAAATAATTTCACTTTTCTGGTTCGTAGTAATAAACTTTAGGTTGACTTCCATAGTAGACCTACTACTATTACTCTGAAAGTTTATTGTTTGGGCATCCATTAAGTACATACACTGTCTTACAGCATTGTCAATTAAAGACGTTCTAAATTAATGTTTTTGTGTGTGCCCTCTCATCTAATTCCGATAGGATGCAAAGTTGTGTCGAAATCGGTCCATTGGTGTCTGTGATACGACATTTTACACAAATCATAACAAAGTCGCAATTTTCGAAGTGTTTTATTCATTTAAATTTCCTGCTGCCATGTCTGTTAAGTTTCGTTTTGCTCAATTATTGAACTAGAAAAAATTGTTTAATTTTCAAGCAATGATAACTGGAAAAACAGCCTAAAACGGGAAACAGATCAATTAATTAAATGCTTGCAGTTTTAAAATTGTCGTATTACAACTTCGGAAGTAACATTCCTGACGACTTGTGACATAACAGCTTTACTTACTGAAACGCAGTTTTAAATGTAAGAGTTAATGTTAGTTTCAGTTATACGTATTTCTAGTGACCAACCGCAAATAAACTACACTGTGAAAATTGTTTGTAAACTTAACACACCGATGTATATGCGTGTTAAGAAAATCGGTATGATAAAATTGTTTCGAATACATCGATGTTTACGTTCCTATATGTACCAGTCAAATGCGTATAGTGTTTGTATTACATATTCCCAATTACTAATTAGGAAATTATTTTTTACAATGTAGCTTTCCCGATTTGGCAAGAGTCACTTGCGTAGTTCCAAACGAGAGCTCCATAAGATCATAATTGCCAGATCAGTGCCGTTTTTAATTTCTTACCACGGATATACCAATTCTGGTCTGAATACATTAAATCGCTCTTTGTAGATGACTATAATAATCGTGCGTTCTTAACTATGGTTTGTGAGTGAATCGGTTTGGCGATAATCGGCGAAAACAATTTCGAATTATTCAAAGTACTCATGCCGACAGGAAAGTGATACAATAGTTATTTTTATTGCCTACAGGAAAAAGGCTATTAAAAATGAAGTACGTATATCGGAGAGATGCTGTGGTAGGTAAGCGGCTGCTCAGCGTGGCTGCTACACACTGGTTATAACCGGTTCGCTGTTAATTGAACACTTTTAAGAGTCTCACAAAGTCCCATCTGCCTGCACTTGCGTATCATTCCGCCATTCCTTAAAAACAGCCGACTAGTGGTGACGATTTTAACTGTCAGACACGCAAACATGTTGCTTGTTCGCTGATTCTCTGCTCTATTTCCTACACATAAATACCAAATTCCATTTACCATTGACTCTGAACATTCCTGTTTATGTGAGCCTATTCTTAAACATATGTGGCTTCATTTCCTTATTTTATAACTTTAGTCATAGTAACCGTTAAAACTATAAGAAGGCCTATTTACGGACAGCAATTTTAAATTACAAATGTTGATATTAGCAGTCCATTTCCATTTGGTATCCATCCAAACAAAATATAGATTAGTTAAAGGTATCTCTGGGTTGACCTAACGTACATAATGCACCTATACAAGTATTACAGTACTGACCCAAAACTGTTGAAAATTACATCGGCAAAATTTCACCAAAACAATGTCGCTTCTTGTTCACAATTATGCCTACACCACAGATTTTTGCAATAACAAAATAACGCTTGTCATAATGAATATTTAGGCATGCGATATTTGTTTGGTTGCTCAAGCAAGTGTTGGTTTTGAAACAAACTGACCATTTTTCGTCGTTCTCCTGATCGGTAGGACTTAAGAGTGCGTGGTAGATAAGTAAACGCTGAAAACATCAATTGATTTCTACGCTTTTTTAGAAGCCAATATGGATAAACTACTCAATAACAATCGTAGGTAATGGTATTTGCCAACTTAATGAGTAAATATTTATCCAGAATTACTCATTCATTACGCGTGATCTCTTGCGCCGTGATTAAATGCACGATGTTCCGACGTCAGAGATTGTCCTTCAGAAGTTCGTAACACTGGAAATAATTTTGGTTAAAATGTTGGCTAAAACTATTGTCTAGGATTGCTACTGTTTAATTTTCCAAATTGGTTTCAAGAAACTTACAGTTATAGATTAATGCGTTTAGCGTTGAATTATGTACCACTGTCTCGTAAGAAGACGCGATTAAATGTTATAAAGGAAAATCTTCACAAAAGTTCACTGTAGAGTCCTCAGTTATTTACGTATTTGTCATTGTAGTAAATAGAGTGATATAATAGGGAAGTGTGAAAACGTATTCGAAAGTTTTGCAACCCACTGCATCATATTCAGATAGCCAGGCAGGCGATGGTATAACGTTGCGCAAATTTTCCATGCAATGAATGCGTGTAAAGCACTGGAAACGTTGACAATGAACCACAGAGATGTACCAAATGTTTGTTCGACCGAACTGAAACACCACTGCTAAAAATGTATAACTGGTAAGAACATCTCATAGTACATCATCATTACTTCATCTTGTGTTTCTCATCATTGCATGTCTGCGTTGTGGTAGATTTGTGCATGGTGTGTGCTACCCAATGTAGGTATTTATTGGGGAAGTTAAACATAATCCGTCAAAATATCTCGGAAATAAGCAATGAACATAGATTCTGTAGTTACACTGTGTAAACTGTTTTGGGTATTAAATGTAAAAATAAACGAAGTTTAAGTATGAAATTGTAAACTGATATTATTACAACCACAGTTTTCTCAATGTAGTGTTAATGATTTGATGGTTTTCATTGTGCCCGCTAAGGCAATGTACTTTTAAATCATACATACATACATATATATATATATATATATATATATATATATATATATATATATATATATATACACACACACACACACACACACACACACACTTGGTACAAAATTTACCACATAATGTTCCGTCTTATACGTGATTGTCGACCATCTGGTCCCTTGATCTAGTTACCCCCTGTCTCGTACGGGCCGAATATACTTAACGAAATTATGAAACTTTAAGCTCTTGACATCGCCTGAAACAAGCTGTGTACCAGATTAAAAAACGATGGCCTTGTCTGCTGAGCGAAGACAAAGAGAAAAATAATTGAAACGGTACACAAGTATACACATTTACCAAAATTGTACTTTACTGCAAGTTGTCGCATGAACTTCGTTTAACAGAATACTGTGAATAACACCACACTTTATATTTTGATGTTACAGTAGAGGCGAGCTGATTACCATAGTTCTTATACTATTGTTTATATTCTCCTGAACAATATTTGTTTCAGGACTTGAGTGGTTTTTTACTCCACCGTTTCAATTATTGCAGCGCACGTTATTTCTTAAACCTGACGCGTGGTCCTATTATTTCTTTCTACGAATTAGGATTAACTTCAAAATGTCATTATTCTGATAGTATTTTAATAGTTTGTGATTTTATTTCTCTGTCCTTACTAGGGCAAGAGTAATAAACATCAGCTCACAAATTACTCAGCCTAGACGCACTGCATGCCATATTTCTTATATTTTTGTTTAACGATGCAAATGTTTGCCCTGAACCACTCCACACAATGTGCGTATATGCTTAGGCGTCCGCGTATATAAATCATGAAGACATGCCTTGTTTGCAAGCGTGCAGTTAATTCTCTCCCAAGGTCGTAACTGCCTTTAACTTTCGCAACAACTACGTGTTTATGGCACACTTTTTTTGTGTTAATACATTAAGTTGTGTTGAAACATAGCGGCTAAACACTTGAAACTGTTTCAAGTTTGAGAACGCTAGAAAGTAATGTACAAACAAATATTTGGAAACAAAGTTTCTAAAAAACATTTTCGTAAGTTTACAAAAAATTTTAAACATTACAGAAAATGCTTGCAAATATACAAATATACCTGTACACATAATTACACATAATTACACATAATTACACCTACAAATAAATTCTTGTAAATTTTACGGCACTAATCGAAGTGTCACAAAAAATGTTTTGGCAACCAGTTTCCAATACTTTTTTGTAATAGTTGTAACATACACATAATGCACAGATATTGCTTAGAATTTTATTATGTCATTGACATTCAGGTAATGTAAATATTTAAATAAGTAATTGTGCTACGGTAGTAATATTTATCTGTGACTAGTGTTAATTTAAATTTTTATGTTTGTTAAATAAATGGTATATTTTCAGGAAATGTTTTAATAATCGTAAAATTTTGTAAATGCTCTTACTAGGAAAAACGTAATTTAATTTGATAATCAGGTCATTTGCAGACCACACATTAATCGATTTTTGCTAGTAGAAAGAATAACTTCCATTTTCACTGCGTTTTTCGAAGCAGAATTTTTGCCTTCACTTTGGAATCAACAAGAAAGAAAATTTTTTTAATATAGAACTTCGAAGGGAAGAAAATGGAATAAAAATCTTCGTGGAGGTCCGGCTACGAAGACTTTCTCGAGTAAGACTATGCCTCGAGACGATTTTTTTTTTTTTGCCTTATAATTCCTTTTGAAGAGAATCTACGAGACCTGGCGCTGCATTTGTTCCCGTTGGAAAGCAGCGGGGAAATGTTTTTTCTACGACTGAAGAGTAGAAGATATCCAGGCCTTCTCGTTTCCGTCTTCCAGGAAATATGTTGGGCGAGTTCTAGCCTGGCATTACCTCTTACTGGCCAACTGGGAGAAGAATTGTACGACGTGGGGTACCACGTTTCCTTGATACTAATATCCTTTTATAATTTCGAAACTCAGGAGAGTTTTCGAAATTTCTTTCTTCAACGGTAAGCAGTCCCAGCCCTCCCGCAACAAGAAAAAAAATTCCAAACCATGAAATAGTTTCAGAAAATGTGGACAACTCTGCTTAAATTTAAATTTTGAGGATATTTTTTTTTAAAAGTAATGCAAAATTTTAACCCCACGAATACTCTGGATAAGATGTCTCAAGCTGAATCCTCACAATTTTTGCAGTATTTCTTAAAAATGATCAGAATAATTACTCTAAATTATATTGCCACAAAGCAAAGAAGTTTGAATGAAATGTTACCCTACCATTTTAGCTAATATTGTGGAGGAAATAATAAATTTATATTTTTCTTTGACTCATCACACTGAACTAACATCCAACATTTAATTTTCAATTTTATTCTAATACAATTTCACAATCTAGTAAGAGTCTAGGAAAGAAAATATTTAATTAGTACTCAAATATTGTTTCCATTTCTTAAGTTATAGTCTCTCATACTTGCAACGTCACTGATTGTTCTTTTTCTTTTTTTTTTTTTACAATAATGTGTTACGGAATCTTATTGATGATCCAATTTATGTTTCTTTATGAGCCCTACTAATATTATTTTAATGTTATATGTAATAAATTTGTTTCTTTTCAAACCACTTGTTTTCTCTCAGTTTATCATAATTGTTTCAATTAATTTTATTTTACCAAGTCGTACAACCCAGGGCTCATACAGTAGTAAAATAATTGGTAAGCTATATCTGCCCAAGTTAAAGTTTTTTTATTTGGAGATATTACAGAGAGTTAAAGTAGAGAGAGCAAAGTTATGTTACATAGTACAAAGTATTTTGAAAAATGTAATCAGCCATTGACGGTTTCATATCAAATAACTTTCTGTTTGACTGTGTATGTACGGACTTCTAATTTTTTAGTAAACATACACAATATTTCTATAAAATTCTTCTTCTGATTGTATATGTGATTTTTAATCTGCACATAGTGCAATAGAATGCCAACAATTTGAGGAAAAAAATTATTTAAACACGGGTTTTAAATTCAATGTCTAGGTCTGTTTTCGTGTAGGACTGTTGCTGCAGCCACACCAGCGATACCTACATTATGTCCACTTTCTTCTTAGCATACATTGCTTGAGTCTGCTTTCCAAACATTTATTGCGTCTAGAATGTTTCTTTGGCACAGCTTGCCATTGTTTCGCAAATCCTTCTCCAAACTATAAATGTTCGGTTATTTTTTATCTACATAATTTCTTGTCCTCTAGTTCTGCATAGAGTTTACTTGTGGACAGATCTACACAGTAGAAAAAGTGTACATTTAGAAAAAAAAATGTGGAAACAAATTTTCTAAAAAATCTTTTTGTAAGTTCACAAACATTTTTTAAACGTTACAGGAAATGCTTGCAAATATACAAACATTCCTGTATGTTTGCAAACAATTTGTATATGTACAAATATTAACTACATTTACAAATAAATTCTTGTAAATTTTACAGCACTAGTTTTTTTATTTTATAAGATAACTAAATTATTGAAATGAAAACTTAGTTTGTAAACTTTCAAGGCATACTGTCCGAAAAGGAAGTACAACCGTCGAGAAATAAATTATACAGGTATTTCAGTTTACAGTTCTACTGTTGCGCAACATCTATGAGCTCAGGAAATTAATATTTTATTTTTAAATTAATTTTCTTGAATGTCTTCTACGTTATGTGGCGTAGCTCGGGAGAAATCGGTCATAATACCAAGTAAACTAGGTATTTCATTCCATTTCCCTCTTACAATTAAGAATCTGTAATTCACTCATAACGTCAACATTGTTGTGACTGTGTATAAGGCCCAGGCGAAGTCGCTGTTCGTGGCAGCGACAAACTTAAGACTGCTTTTCGCGTGGATAGCTATATAACTACTTATCCTGCTGCAGAGTCAACTCAACTAACATATTTGTCATTCTAACACTTGATGACTGAATTACCTATCTGGTATAAGAATATGTTTTTCAATTAAAGTAAATATTATCTGCCTTATGAGTAATACACGCAAGCAAAGCCGCGGGCGCACTGCTAGTAAAAATATACAATAATTTGCTTAGAAACGCAGCCTACAGCTACGAACACGTGGAGAATTGTTGTACAATTCACCTTGTCTTTGACGTTTTTGTACCAAAAACATTATGAAACAACTATCACTGGACGTCGTTAACCTTGACTTACCGATCTCAATAAAGGTTTAAATACACTCAGCGTTATGCATTTTACATAGTAAGTAGCTCGCTGTAGTCGTTGGGATACAAACAACTACTGCCATCAGGTCAACTTCTATGTCATAAAAAGTGAAAAATAACGGGTAATAAAACACTATTCACGAGGCGAGAAATTTACGTTCATCGTAACTGCAAGTGTTGCGAGGGCAAATCAAGTACACGTCAGTTTAAAATTCATTAAAAACAATAAGTCAACAGCAGCAAAAGAGCACACTTTCCTTAATGTTAATACAAATTAAACCAAATAATGAACGGTCAAAGTACATCTAACACTTGTGTACATTACCAGAAATATGACATAGGAGCCTACAATGTATGCATATTGATGCTGTTTCCGTTTTCTCAAATTTATGGAACTCAACAATAAAGCCTTTCTATATCAAATTTCGGATAATGAAATTTAACGAATTTTGGTTGAAATCAACCCAATTTTGTCGAAGTGTGACAAAAGTCTTATTTGATTTATTTACGCTTTGTAAGAAAATTTCAGGCCTACAACAATAAACCATATTTAAATCAAAATTTGAATAATACGCGGTTAAAATATGTAATTTGGTTACAATCGGTCATGTAGTTCTCGAAATACAACTGTTTATATATATATAAGTTTATATGTCCTACTACCTTAACAAATTACGCACGTAACAACATTTAACAATAAAAAAAATAATTCAAAGCACAACTGTTAAAATATGAAATTTGATTACAATCATTCCAGTAGTTACTGAAGTATTATAAAAAAGTTATTTATTCATGTGAATCTGCGAAATTTCACCATACAAAAAATTTAATTTTGAACCATAACCTCTCTAAACATAAATGTTAGTTGCAATAGGTTCAGTAGTAATTTGACTATGACATGATATATTTATTATTTCATGTCGTGCTTATTCCAAAGTTGCGGATCTACAACACAAGAGTTTTGTTTGTGTATTTAATACTTAAGATTATTATATATAGCAACATTATACTTTGCATGAATCGGTCAAATGGTTCCCGAGATGACATAGTGGCATGTACGTGAAATGCCTCCATTTTAAAAATAAACACTATGTATAAGAAAACTACGTAGACCTCCAGTTACCTTTTTAAGTACTGGGCCTATATGTGTGTTGAAATTGATAACAATCGGTCGGAGGATTCAAATGTTTTTAAGGGACAAACATGCATAAACAGACACACGCCGACATAAACACACATATCCAAACACACACAGAGAGAGAGAGAGAGAGATGATCTCATAAGACTATTTTTCGTTCGGAAAGTGGACTACAAACATTACCTGTGTGTCTATCTACAAAACAACAAATATTTTGAAGTCTGTTTCCCACAGAAGTAAAAGGTGTGTGTTTTTGGGATACTTTCCGAAGGATTATTAGGTTTATGAGATCATATTTTTGTCAGTATATGCGCGTGTGCACGGTCGTAGAAGAACAGGTCTGGACACTCGCCTATCTACCAATGTATTTTGCTTGACCCCCTTGTTGTTTGGCTGTAGTTCGTTAAGTTACCGAGAATGTCGTACTTTTTGGCGCTGTTTTCCGGGCGGTCGGACTCAAACTCCGCCCACTTTTTTCCATTGTTAAATTTATAAAGTAAATAAAGATTGCTGGAGCCTTTTCTTAAAATTGTGAGCGAAGAAAGTATTTCGTAAATTGATAAAAAATACGTTTTGATAGATTGTTTACTTTAGCGGAAAGGAAGTGGGCGGAGTTTAGTCCGACCGCCGTAACATCAGCGCCAATATAACACAATATTCTCGGTAACTTGGTGAAGTACAACCAAACAACAAGGGGGTCAAATATCCAGGCGAGTGTCCAGACCTGTTCTTCTACGGCCGTGCGCGTGTGTATGTGAGCGTGTCTGTATATATATGTGTATAGGTGTGCGTCTGTGTGTTTATGTGTGTGTGTTCCTTAAAGCTTTTGAACTAATGGATTTAATTCCACCAAACAATGACTTAACGCGTTTAGTTCTCGTCAAGTGTTTATGTCCAAAATGCGAGCATTAAAACATATTTGACGCTACATAATATTTCAGGAATCATTTGGCGGATTCAAACCAAATTTAGCGTTCAAATATTTCGTTATCTAAACATTTTACGTGGAAGAGTATAATGATGTAGATCCGCTATTTTGGAAGATAACATGACATGAATAAATAATGATTTTATGTCATAATTCGAGAACCAATGACAAACCACTTTAACATTTAGACAAGTCATCATTCGAACTTATCATTTTTGCACAGTTTAATTTTGTATGTTCATCACCTTGTAAAACAGCGCGACACGAATAAATAAATAAATAAATTTATTTCGCCATATGTTTTTTTTTTTTGCACTTCATCATCCAAGGCTAGGTTTAAGTAGGGTTTATTCCAGTAAGCACATGCTTTTGTAAGGTACCACGGCTTGAATATACGAATAATCATAGGCGTGCCTACGTGGCCCGCTTTATGTAACCATTCGAACTAGCAATTTCATAAATACGTTTGTTGTTGTTTCAGTAACGCTGTTTAAAAATGTACAACCAGTCATGGGCGGATCCAGAAAAAAAAAAGGGGGGGGGACCCGGCCGCGAGATTGGAAAAGATGTCACATTTTGGTCGGCAGTGGCTCATTGCACGGAGCAGGTGTTGATAAAGGCGAGGTTCCCGCGCCTCTTTATGCTTCTGGCTACGACAGGGGGTAGGAAAAGGCACCGAGCCAGGTTTACACCTTAGAAAAGGGTGGCTTTCACGAACGAAATTACTTGAGAAAACGCCGTCCGCCTATAAAACTTAGCGCAAAGCAGTCGATCTCTTATTAAGAAAGGCTAGAAGCTAAATTGTTGCACATTATCTCAAATTTAATAAAATTAAGTACACAATAACTTTGTAAATGTTCTCAGTGCTACACCACGAGAGCACGGCATTACGCACCGCCACTGTGTATAAACATAATTCTGGGTTTTGTTGCAAAGTTACCTGAGTGACTTTGTACATGCCTCAGTACAGCATCCAAGATCGGGCATGATGTGCTATTGTTAATATACTCTGTGATACGCATAGTATATGGACGTGTCAGCAATTCAGTTACCATTTTTTAAACAACCTGTACATATAACTTTTTAACAGTATACAACAAATTTGGAAGAAAATACACACAAAAAATAAATTTAAAAAATTAATAAAAGTGTAGCGTGCGTGGTCCTTGTCCTTACAGAACATAGTTTGATCTAGTACTAATCCTACGCCACACTACATCGTTGTGGACATGTTGTTAAGGGCGCTGCCTCTCTGCACGTTAAGCGCTCAAACCTGCGTGCAAGGTTCCTGCCAAACCGTTTTTTCTTATGGGACATTAAGAGCCTGTTCTACCACGCACTTGAAATGTGTTGCAGGGTGTTCAATACATTTTTTTACGAAACATACATCCACATATGTGCGAAAAGAAAATACACTTCAAACGATGACTGTAGGGTAGCTTCAAAGCATCACGTAGATTATAAAAATAATTTCGGATCTCCTAAAAATTGCTAAAAACTACTCACACACGATTCGTGTGAAACTACCGTAGAAGTATGCGATGGACTTGTCTTCAAAATTTTGACCAATACAAATATGGGGTGACTACTGATAGTGTCAGTCAGGCGAGTGATCTACGATACCACTGCACGTCGTTTCAATGTCTTGCGGTAGAGGCGATACCGCACCAGATGAGCCGGTCAACATCGCCCTTGGCGCCGTGCCTCACTCACACAAACACACGGCCAGTAGGCAGGAGCCTTCAACCGGTGACCAAATAATGTTATTGGTGGAAAGTCCGTATCAAAGTCCTGTGCACGTCTATACCTGAGTTTCGCATACATCCAGTAAGTACATCTTGAGGTACGGCAGCCTGAAAAGGCAGTTTTTAGCTATGTTGGAAGCCTTATAAACAGTGTTTTTAATGAGCGTGGTGCCTAACGATGACATTCCGACCTTGTCTGAAATGTGTAACCTTTTCGTACATTGGCACAATGGGCATACGTGGAATATTTCTGTAGAAAAAAATAACTGTTTATAAACACACAATGGCGCATTTGAAGTGTGTTGAAGGATGCGCTTTTAATTCAAGTACTTAATAAAACATGCCACACGCTGATCAGACTGAAAATATAATAATTTTAACTCTTTTAAAATAAACTTGTACATTTTAAAAACGCGTAATGGCAATTACAGGCGATTATGTTGTCTAAGGTCCCGACTATTAGTCTATTTGTAAGCAGAGAAAAGGGGAGAGAGTTCAGATCCTGATAGTCAATACTATCGCTTTCATCAAAACATATAAATCGTATTCTTGGGAAGATGGCGGAAAGAATGTACTGTATTCATAAAGCCTCTATTCGGAGCAGTTATCGTAGGAATGTGGGCTTACAAGTCAATCCTCAGCTTCGGAAAACGCCATTGAAAACGACTCCATTACAAAAACCACCATCTTGTGAAATGTATAACAGAAATTATAACAGTAGGCGAAATAAATTTTAAAGAAGATATAATCAGTGTAGACAGACATACATATCCTCACGAACGAGTGAACTTGTTTGACAGTTCTGAAGATAGTAATATGTACAAATATTTGTTTGTGGAAACAGCGTGCTTTGTTTGCCATATATGCATTGAAATAAGACTATCCCGGTATAAGGACCTACTTGGTTTTGTCACGGTAAAAACTGTATTTACACCTGCTTACAAATATGTCGCAAAAGTGCTTGTACGTGATACAGAGTATACTAAGTTCTGTTTCGTGAGGTAGCATGCTATCTACATTATTCAGAATCTGTCACACCGCAAAAACCAACTTACTGTACACACGGTGGAACAAATATTTTACGGTAATTTTTGATCCAAAAACTAGCGTTACATCAAACACTTACAATGTATTAAAATTGAGTGCACTCAGAAATGTCACAATTTACTGAAGTTACACGAGATGGAAGAGCGGAATGTAAATGTTTCAAATGTTCACGGGTACGATAACCAAAACTAGATCAAGAACGAGTATATCAGTCACTCCTCTATCAGTTCAGATGCATGATGATACGTATGCAGGGAAAAAGTGTGACCATCCGGCCCCATATGTTGAAAACATGGAGACGCCTCCATTATTAAGCGTGCATTTGTGTACCTGTACGCCTGTAGTGGCCCATCGTAGTGAATAAAGAACCGGATTGAAATAAGCTACCCACTAGGGATGCGCAACCCTGCATACGTATTGTCGCGTATCTGAGTTGGATGTGGAAAGTCAATATTGTTGCATTCGTAGAAGATGATTTATCGCCACTTCACGTGTTCATCGACGTAACATTCGCGGTCGTTGCACGCCCTTACTATGATGGTTACTATACTCAATGTTCTTGATTTAAGTCTGACTAGCTTCACACACGAGCTTTTCCGTCATTTACATTTCATCCTGTATAGCTAATTATATCTGGAACAATGGAAATCTTTACAAATTAACAAATGTTTGGTAGACAGACGGTGCGGTGCGCACGAGTGAAGAGAAGTCCGCCAGCCACACTTTTTATTATCCGCTGGAGGCAATAAAATGGTAAGCCACATGGACAAGACTGCAGCGCGACAGGAATCATATTGCCTTTATATGTGTGGAACACTAAATTAGCGCACAGTGTTTTTGTCGCATTTTTCCTATGAAAACGTAAGCGGCGGCCCTGTCGTTTTATCTGTGAAAATTATTATGTAACGTAAAACTTATGCTATTGTTTATGTTTTCCGAATAAGGCTGGTGTTTTGCTAGTTAGAGCAGTCTGAAAGAACCCGTTTTAAAAAAATCGCCTTTGGGTATTTTTAAAAACATGCAAGCAACTTTTGAAATTTGCCACATTTTATTACTGTTGTTAGGAATACGTTTAGTTGTTTCGTATATTACAGACCACGCATGACACACTAAATAACTGTTGGTATGCTAAGCAAGGCTTTCTCTTAACCGTGTCTGGTTAGTGTGCATGTAAATTAAACAATTTTGGTTTCTTACTTGCGCAAAGACTAGTTCGGAGAGCACACAACGCTTCGATAAAAATGATCTGTGAGATTGAGACGTAAATTGTTACTGTAGATAGACATGTTCAGAAGAAGTTACTGGGACGAATAGTCAACATAGGCGTAGATATTTTTTTAATAATGTATTTTAGTACAGAATTAAATATGCGAGTTCCAATATCAGAAGACCAATAAATTATGCACCGCTTTGCCGTTGGTACCCGACATTCTCCCGATAGCTATTATATTATAAGCAAGAGTAATGTTAAACAGCAAATAAACGATTCAATGTTTCAACACCACTTTAGTCATATTCACTATACACGTATATGGGGCAAAATGTTTCTGCTACCTAAATGTAATTTGTAAGTTATCATGTCGGAGATTAAAATAACTACCGCAGTTTATGAAAAAGCCTGTAGCAAAATTCAAAGCGTCGATAATACATTTTCAGGTATTCACGACCAGCTCTTGGTTGGAAACTACTATTTTCCTCACATAAGTTTTGTTTTAACTAATTCAGGAAAATGTTAAGTTGACAGAGGCAGCTGTCTTAGCTGCTTGCAGCTTAGATTGTAGTACAGAGAGTTATATGGACATTTGCTCTCTCTTTTCAACGCACGGTAAATGCCGCTAGCACTGCCATTGAAGCGACGCGCGCTGACGCCAGAAATCCCAAAATTTTCGATCTCTTAACTTCGATCTTAAAATTTATGCATATTGTACAGCATCGAAACGCGCATCCAGTAATATAATTGTTTCATCATTTACATCATTCTATGGGGTTTAAAAAATTAAAAAAAAAAAAAAAAGATTTTGAACTTAGCACTGCTTTAATGCAACCTTAAATATATCAAATCATAACTTTCGAATCAAAAGCAAAATCGTATCCAGATTTTATGGTGTGTAATTTCATACATCTGGGCGCCAACGAAGAGATCTGATGCTCTTAATTTTGTTTTGTCAGTATTACGGAATAGGTTTCCTAATGTTACTTGCGTTTTCTAACAAACTGAAACATCAAAAAGTTGGTCAGCGAGAAACTTTTTTGTTATTGAAGTTATATGGGGGATGAACTCGAGAATGTTGTTCGTAATGAGCTAAATCTATTTTTATAAGTGACACCACTAAAATAGCTTTAACAGTTCTCTTGTTTATAGTATGAAATGTGTTGCGTGTAAGGTAATCGTGTTCGTCCTGCAAGCAAAGACATCTGACGGGCGCTGGAAGTTCCGTTATCTTTACTGACCGAGAGGTTCTGTCAGCGTAAGATAGTAATAAGATACCGCTTCCTTTAGTCAGCTGATTTGTTTCGTCCCGTATCTTAAACTAGTCCAGTAGTGCACACGTGTCTGGCGGCCAAATGATGTGTTGTGTCCAGTGACTGATTTCGGGGTAAAAATTTCATTAATGTGTGATTTTTTGGTTAACACTTATTTGTAAGGAAGGTAACACCCAAATACATAATATATATAGACTACTAGGGAGGGAGAGGAATATTGTGTTGGACAAATTCCAGTATTTTCACATACGTACTATTAACGCAATTAAGGAAGCTTTCAAACAAACGAGCTCTTCCAAGCAAACCATGTATGTTCTAAGGAAGAAACAACAGCAATATGGTACTTTTAGCTAACCTGCAAAGTTGAAGCCGAAAGTGAAAGACAAAATTCCCCTAAATAAATATAAGACCGTGCTATCATTTCTGCTACTTGTGCGATAGTAATTTTTTGTTTATACATATTAATTATTATTAAAAGTGCTTAAAACCAATTACGTAAAAATTTTGTAAAAATCGGTCAGCCCGTTTTTGCAGGGTTTTTTGCTGTGTCTTCTAATTTTTTCCCCCAAGACAAAAATTACCTGGTTTCGACTAGTAAGTACGTTGACGAAAATTCAGTTAAGTATATAATCAGCTTCAATTTAATGGTTTTGGCTTGAAAGAAAAATATAATCATAGTAAAACGAATTTAAACAATACTGGAAGACAAATTTATCTGCTCTCGTTTTGGCTTAAAAAATAAGTGTCACAAAAGTAGTGGAACAAGGGATCGTTTAGATCAAATCCAAACGTTCGTACTGTTTCGATTCATAAAATTCCTCCCACTTCAAATTTAATTTCAGTAAAAGTAAATAATGACAAAACAGCCAGATTTCCCCGTTTCCCCATTACATTTTGTTTTCTACCGTCAATTTCATAATCATCGACGTTACCCCAAACACATTCTTGTCTTCAGACAAAAGCATTAACATTATCCCAACCACATTTGTGTCTCCAGACAGACGCTACTACTATGGACGAAATCTCACGTTTAATTGGAAGCAGCTTTAATGATTAAAAGGTGTGTGATAATTATTTATTTACGAATTGCCTATTACCATTAATCTACTGAATTAATAACAGTGGGGCATGTGAACAGTTTATGTTAAAGTTATATATAAATGTGATTAGATGCATATTTTGAAGATTATGTTAAACAAATTATAGTATTTAAATCCAAAAATGTAAAATAAAACATTTTAGTACTAAAAATTGTGAAGAAGTACATCCCTCGAACTTCGTACCGCGGCTGCGATCTGGCAACAGCGCGCGCCATAAGCAATGTACTGCACTCTAAGGTTGGGACGCTCTAACGTAAGTTGTAGTATGACGTCAGCTTTCTATTCAATTTTTGTAGTGTTCCTGTAGATGTAAATAGAGCCTTATTTATTTAATTATAATGGCTTATAAACATAAGAACTGAATTACAGATAGAATTGATTGTTGAAGCACCAAACATTAGATGAAGACTGTGGTGTTAGTTAATAAAACCCAGGGAAAGAAGTGGACGGCAATATAGAATGACGTTTACTCTTTTAATCCCCCCAACCCAGATTCTAAAAAGTGTTATGAACGTTTCTCAGCTCAATACAGTATGTACTGAATTAACCTACTATGTTACCGGTACGCAATAAGCGGGGGTAGACACCGTAATATACGGATGCTTAAAAAATTTTCCGTAACTTGTTACCGAGCAAAACCTTTGCGATATGTACAGTAATCATGTTAGATTTGATAGTAACGCTTGTAAGCGTGGAGCTACATGCGTGTCAGCTGCGTCCGAGCCGCTAGCTCCTCCCAATAGGTACGCGCATGCGCCGGCGACTGGGAGCCAAGAGCTACTGCCGCGCGAAATGTGACATGTTTTCCAATCTCGCGGCCCGGCCACCCTCCTTTGACCATTTTCCTGTAGTTTGTCCTTAAAAGATTACAAATATTTGAAGTTGTGTAGGGTAAACCTACCCTACTTCGTGATACTAAGACTTCAGTAACAGAAACATGTTTAACATTTTAATTGTGATATTATATTTGATACAGTGGTCACTTATTGCCGAAACTGTACATGCCTGCTCTCTGTTGGCGACCTAGTGAACTCGGTGTACAGAGCCTTCCCAATATTGTGAAGCCCTCAACGTGGTTTATCACGATATTATGATATATCACGATATATGGTCAGTTTACCCTATTTGATTTTTGTTTGGCAAACTCCTTAATTAGCACAATTTTTCACCTTAAAAATTAAATTTTTCTGGGGGAAAACCTCCGGAACCCCTTCCTTGACTCGGGTTGCGGACAAAGCTACATTTTAAGGAAGTCACCCCTCCCCCAACTTAGAACTTGATCCGCCCCTGCAAACGGTTGTCAGGAATACGAACATAATGTCCATCGTTAACAATATTTTTCAATAATTTTGCGTTTTTGCGCTATTTTATTTATGGTGTAAGGTTACTCATTACTTGAAAGTTAGCCCTTAGTCAAAATTTCAAATTTAAGGTGTTCGAAATTTAGACAGAGTGAAATTTACCCGTGCTCAAATTATCGACTGAGGCCTCGACCAACTCTCGAGAGACTTGTGAGCGGTGGTTAAATGACGGATGTCGCCATCTGACGCGAAAAACTGTAAACACTACAATTAACCAAAACCACAACGAAATGAAACTGATTGCACTGAGTTCAAAACATCGAATAAACAATCATGAAACGAATGCCTATTATATTTACATATAAATAAAATATCGTGGTAAGAGTACAATGCGGACGTTACATTTACCGAAATATTTCTCACATGGAAAATACATTTCTTTATTCCCGCCATCTTAAAACCCTGAAAAGTATTACAGGCGTTCTTCAAGACCCAGGTGATCAACATAACCTGGTCACATGAATCAGATACCTACCCTACTCCAGCAGGCGAGTTTTCGTAACCGCCTATTGCTGATCGCGTCTTTAGAATTTTACAAACGGCCGTCTTTTTAAGACCCCAATTATGTCAGCTGCAAAGTTCAGCGAAACGTAAATTCCTGCAACCGATCAGATGCTGTACCAGGCCTAAAGCAAGACAGTCATAACAATGGCCGCGAAAGCCTATACGAACGTCTATCCTGCAAAGAGTTTACAGGATTTGCGTCCGTGTGTAGCAAACTTAACTAATTGTGTTTCGAAGCTAATTGACGTTATCCGTAAACTCTCCAACAGCCTTCCGCAGAGTAGTTTCTTCATCTACGCTGGACCTATACGTTTGTTTTAGAAAACAAAATTTTCCAACAAGCAAGATAAATCAGAAGAAATGTCACAGTTTTTATCCATGGCGAAGTTTGTTTCCTTTCAGTTTTTCTTTCATAGCAAATATTTGGAACGCAGATTGTAAATGAACAAACTCGCTAATCTAACACTAGATTTAAAAAAAAAAATAGGAAGCGATTCTTAATGGCTGTATACAACGATACAAGAATAATAAAAATCGGAATTTTTTTTATTTTGTATAAATATATTTACTTAAGCTGAGATAAATAGTTAATTAGGTGATAAGGGCACTTGCGATCATTACAAAAACTGTTGCATTCGACATTTTTCATACAAAGAAAGGGATATAGTAGCCTATACGTAGTTACAGTCAGTTTTTTTCGCAACGGCTGATTTCAAAGGCACGTAGGTAACCTAGAACTCGGGACAGTGTCTCTCCTACACGATCATAGTGTCAGACAAGCTTCTTACCCCAGCGCCGGCGTGACCATACAAGCTAACTAAAAGAACCCTCTTTGAAAGATAAGTATACTTGCATGCGCCATGCATCTGTTAAAATAGGGACATCGTTTGTTTGTCGGCAGTGTCTGGATTGTTCATACAACAATATTTTCAACAGAGCCGTTTGTTTGTCGGTGGTGTCTGGATTGTTCATACAAAAATCTTTTCTGTAGAAGTAACAATATGTTAGCTTGTCATTACTTCTACGTAACAGATTGTTGTAGGAACAATGGAGATATTACCAACAACCAAACTACATTGTTGTTCTTATTATAACACAAGTATAACTTACAACAATGCTCTTCTTTCAGTGTCTTGGGGACCAAGCAGTCCGGGGCAACAGGGCTAATGACAGCATATCTAACATACAGATGATTCAAAAATAAATTAAAATAGTTTTTTTTTCTTTTTGCATTTTGTATCTGTCTAAATTAACATTACTTAAATAAATAAATAAGTATCAAATAGCTTGGTCACCGTAGGTCCAGTGTATCACACCCCAGATGCAGACTTACTACTGGGTGCATGTAGGCATAGGCATGCCACGGAGGATAACATGATTGAGGTCCTACGATGTGGAAGCGCCGGAATGATAAGCGTAGGGGAAGCAACAGATCCCCGAGAAGACCTGCTGAAAATCCGGAGACCGACCCCGCCGGGAATCGAACCCGGGTCGCCTAGGTGAGAGGTGAATGCTCTGGTCACAACACCAACTGCGGATCCAACATTCCTTAAGATAAGTACAGTAGCTATGTAATATTCTATGAGTTTCAGTAAATCGGGAACGGTAAATTCATTTTGCTCATTTTACATGTATCTAGTGACAAGTGTCGAGAATGTTTACATATCATGACAATTGTGTACCTGTTAATGGTAACTGAAATGCCATATTTAATTAATACTGTTTATTTTAATAACGATGAACGTATAATGAAAAAATTCCAAAAACTTCTCAGGTAGTTTCAACTATTAACAACTGAGTTGGGTTTTAAGGTTTAGGGAGCAAAAGGGAAAAGAGGAAGAGTACTTCAGAATGTTCGCCTAGGTTGCCAAATTTACCACAGTATACCGAAAGTCTGTGAGGTAGTGATTTAATTGTACTTACTTGTAAACATGTCATAGTACTAGCTAGTGTAAAAATGACGATGCGAAGTTCACCACTTGTGTAATTACTTACCTCTCGAGTTATGCTCAGGCGTTTTTATGAGAGACATACGTTTCATTATGCGTCATTATCCTCTTCAGTATGTGTTATGATATTTAAAGTTCAAAGTGGCCATCGGCAGGTGAAATACAACCTAAATCTAGTTTAAAAACTCTGTATACGAGTATACACATAGTCGAATATTTCGGAAAGTTATTTTGAGACAAATATTGGGCGCGATTACACATTACTCAGGACAATCGAGTTTGAATGAACCGCGTGATAATTAATTTACTTCCTTTGTTTCAGTGCGTGTAATATAGTCTCTGTTAAATGTTCAACTGATGTAGAGCCTGCCCGGAAACTCAAGACCTTAGTAAAACTGACGACAGCTTTCAGACTGCTTATGCAATTTAGGCGAGTTTGTGTCAGCGTCTCAGCGATAAAGCTGTTTTTCCTGACAGCCATTTAGAGCCTTATGAAAGCGGTTTCAACTTTTCAAATGCTCTTTCTTCAACTGATATAACAGCCATTTTCCTAAATATTTTCTTTTACCAGTACGAGACTATATTGCACACACTGAAACATGGAAAGTGGATGAAATGTCGAATTTTAAAAAAATTCACGCATATCTCTTATATGTAACTGTAATTTATCAGAACTTTTAGTTATACTGTTAAGGCAAACCCTTACCGTATTTATTAGCTACATTTACTCCTTTAGCTAAAAATGTTATCCACGTTCACTTTATTAGCATAAGGCAAAGTGGTCTGACAAACACGAGCTGCCGTATTGGATGCATTTAATTTTTGGGATGACATTTCTTTACGAAACATTTTCATATAAATAGACAGCCAAGACAGACCGTATAAAATGTATAATCGTACAGTTTAAATGTAACATTAATTTATGGAATCCTTTCGTGCCTTGGTTTGCGTAAATGCATAAATTAATAATTTTGAATTCAACTTGTGCAAGTCATTTAATGAAAGGAATCGATTGGAGTTATGTTTGATTTGCCCACAAAGTCAGTATCTTATCCCTGTTGAAATCTTGTGTACACAAATAAATCCAAGGTAACTTACTAGAAAGAACGTTTAAATTAATGCAACATGACGGGGGAATGTTCCACCCTAAGGCCGCCACCTACCCGTGCGTTAGAGTCTCAGGAGTGAAAGGAGCTACAAGGGCGACATTGAAGCGCGCACAAAATGCCGCATCGCCACAACGAACCAAGCACTGGACCAGGGGCGGATCTAGAATGGAATTGAGGGGTGGGGGATATATTTTTGCTAGCACCGGTTGGCCGATTTAAAGCGGGGGGTCCGGGAAAATTTTGCTTTTAAGATACAAAATGGTGCACTTTGAGAAGATTTTGAACGTTAATGTTTAACACACAACAGGCACAAATTGGAACATTTTCAAAGAGTTTACAGTCAGTTTCTTAGGATATATTACAAAGTTCATAACACCTCTGCAATTTCAATAGTTTGAATAAAAAGTATAACATTTCTAAAAAAGGTTGGGCTCTTGGGGGGGGGGGATTTCGCCGATTACCCCCCCCCCCCCCATTTTTGTATACGCCAATGGTACGTTCATGTTTTATGTAAGAGCAATATAAATCTCATGTATGCTAGGAAAATTTCGCTGTCATGTAAGTGCATTTTTCGTTTAAGTGCTGTATTTTTACGGTTTTTGATATTTCATATTCAAATTGGGGAATATTACGTTACTCTTGTCAAACAAATTTATATACTTTTACGATGCTAGTAAACAAAACACGGAGAAAAATTTATGAAGGGAAATAAGCGCTGTTGTTATCTGTCAAGGGCAACGGTTAACATTATTTCCAAAATAATAAAATATAGTTATTTTTGTAACGAAAACCAGGAGAACGTTATTTTTCTGATAGAGTAAGACTGACGAATTTGAACAGTGAGAGTGTGAAACAACGAGTTGTAAACAAAGAGCGATAAATGAGTACGTACACTGTGGAAAAACGTACTAAAAAGTAACGGATGTTTTTCACCGACACACAACATGGAACACTTAACATACCTCAGCATGAAAACTCAAGAACTATTGAACTTTTTTACTATGAAAGTCTGGTAACATTAGTATACATCTGACTGTTTCCTAAAAACTTATAAGGACTGTAGGATTTATGGAAGGGAAATATTTTTGCTGTACCTACTTTATCAACACTCCAGTACATTGATGTAGTGTATTTACAAATAATTTGTACAGTGTAGTTAGCAGCCAGCGGCTATGGTACAACGTTGCTGATTGGCAGATGACCTTGGCAGTAGAGTAAGTGAAGCATGGAATAATGACGGCATGTTCACTGTGTGAGACGGTAGGTGTAACTAAACCTCACACAGAACTGTGTGAGGTGTGTAATGAAGTGAAGGCTAATTATATTTCAATTGTTGTACTCTAGTGTGCCTGGTATTTTATCTGTATATCTTAAGGAAACTAACTCTATTCACGCATTCAAAATAAACATGAAACAAACGTCCATTATTAAAAGAAGTTCTCGAAGGGAAGACAGACGCCAGTCTAGCGCCTCGCGCATAGATGCGATGAGGTAAGAGAAACTAGTAAGAATCAGCCTTACAGCCCGCGGTCGATCACGGTCATTGTAGTCCAATAGCACGCAAGTTAGAACTGTAACTGTATGTTATTATTATCTGTGCCAAAAAGCAAAGGACCGAACTACAGACGCCAGGGTGTATTTTTTTACTTTGCCTTAGGAAACTGAGCGCTAATACCCTAAAAATTACCTCAGCCAATTTCACTACACATTTTGCTTTCTAATGACATATTATAGGACTACAGTAAAAATTGACGTCTACGCGTAATAGTTTGTTACATTTCCTGGAAACACTTCCAAAAACCGTTATTTACGGACACATGCTTATACTAGCAAACTTGATTTTACAGAAAACTTTTTGCTAGAAAGTGCTCTTAAAGATAAAAATATAATTTAGAGTGCTAAAAACATTTTTTTAAAACTAGTACTGCAAATAATTCTGGATATTATGTTCCGTACTTTTATAAAACTACAATAATGTATTTACTCAAGCACCAGTATGGATGCGACAATAAAAATTTTATAGGCTACATTATAACACACAATTTTCAGAAAGAACTACTTTTAGTTGTTAGATGTGAACATTATTGCAACATTTTTGATTATATAAGAGCGACAGTCTGTCAATGTGCGAGTGAGAGATTAAGCGCTGGTGAGGGGTGACACGCTGTATGGAGCAGAGCCAGGATGAAGGGGCGGGGGAGACGGGAGATCCCCGAGAAAATACGCCGAGCAACAGCATCGTCCGGCACGATTCCCACATGCGAAAATCTGGGGTCCGAACCCGCCGTGAACCGAACCCGGATCGCCTTGGTGGTCTTACCATTCTGCAACCGCGGTCCAACAAGGGGCCTCCCACCAAGGCGATCCGGGTTCGATTCCCGGCGGGGCGTGTGGGAAGTAGTTATTTCTTAAGCCTAAAAATGAAAGCAAATATCAAAAATCTATTTGGCAGTTCTGTTTAAAATGTATTCTACAATGTTAGTTTTTTTTTTTTTCAGGGAAGTAAATGGTACGATTTAGCTAATTACGTAACTAACGAAATTTTTGTTAATTGACTTAACAGTGGAAACAGTATGAACACATGCGTAGGAAAAAGTAGCTCTCACGAAAAAAAAAAAAAAAAAAAAAAAAAAAAAAAAAAAAAAAAAAAAAAAAAAAAAAAAAAAAAAAAAAAAAAAAAAAAAAAAAAAAAAAAAAAAAAAAAAAAAAAAAAAAAAAAAAAAAAAAAAATATATATATATATATATATATATATATATATATATATATATATATATATATATTAAACAAGATTTTCAGACGCATGTGTGATACATGCACTCGTTAAGCTTAAAAAATTGTTATGACGAAAAAACTTCACATCCTTAAATTCGTTAACGTCACCTAAACGTTACTTCTGGCTTATTTTGCCGCTACGCAGTCGCTGAGCTACACGCTTAATGATTCGGCAAGTCATTTGTGGACGAATGGGTGCGTCGACACACTTGTCAGGACAGTCGTGGTTGAAATGGACATGCTAACTGTTCCGGTGGCGGCATGCTATTATTCAAACACAGTCATTACTTATTCTCTCACATATTACAACTGGGAAATAAGAAAACTTAGTTTCAAAGGCGATGTATGATTACTATGCATTTTAAAAGAATTCGATTAAATGTACGAACACTTTAATTGAAATACATTAATTTTTAGAGCGTTCTACAAAAATATATATATAATTTTATGTCTACAAAACATTATCAAACTATTTCACATAATATTAAACGCAATTTCTCACAAAATACTTTTTTGGTTCCATGGTTTTCGTAAAATTGCGTATCGAAGTAGCGGTGAGACTATTTGCGGTGCTTAACCAAAGTAAAAAATGTATTCGAACGATACGAATGAGAGAATTTAAATTTATTGAGCGACAGAATTATACCTTTGATATTTCACGTAAAAATAATTTTAAAAAACTACTGGTAGTAAAAGGTATGCACAAATTTAGGTACGTTAAAGAATTTTTTTTAATACAAACAATTTTTACGCGAGGTTACAAAGGTGTCACTCTGTAGCTTAATACATGTACTTTCAATCTAAAATATTTCATTCGTAGAGTAGTTTTAATAGTTTTTACTTTTGGTATGTAGCGGATATAGCAAAATCGCTACTTTCACATGCACTTGTACGAAAAGTATGGAACCGAAAAATATTTTACTTGTGGGGAATTACTTTTACAGAGCGCCGTTAATTGAATGTTTCAAAACTAGCTTCGTGAACTTCGGTTTTAATTTTACCGTAGATAATTTGTGGGGTAGGACATAGCTCACACCGATGAAATTCCAGAAGGTTTGTATAAGTTCATTGTATCACTCCTTAATGTGGCTGTCTGAGTGAACGTATTTTTGCTTGTTTGAGGCCTAGAATTGCGGAAGCGGTAAGGGCGACACAGACCGCGCATCATGCCTCACCCTAACCTCTAGGTGCAAGCCACTTAACTAGCATAGTCTTCTCTCCAACAACTAGCCTCTAGGAAACACTCAGTACTGACACGGCCATTTTGTGGCGTAATATGAAAGATACATATTAATTGTACTTGAGTTTAACTTTTAAATGATTCTTCGCGAAGATTTTTCATACCTAAAAAAGTCCGCAAACAAAACTACCTATATTTCCCTTTTTTTCGGCAGCGTAAAAATAAACTTGAGAGATGAAGTGAGGACCCGAAGTGAGCATACACGTGAGTAACGTTCTTTGAATGCTATTACTAAAGAGATATAACTTACTCATCCAGAGCAGTTTTCGAATTATCTTGTAGCGACCGAAGCCCTGCACGCCGCTCGGCTAGGGTGGGTTGTACAGAGTAACTCGAGTAAAGTTGACACGCGTCAAAAAAGTCACAAGAGGAGCTCTTGTATCTTCTCATAGCTTACCTTGCTCGAGAGCAGGTCAAGCGACTGTCAGCAGACGAAAGTCGCCATCATTGTCGCGTCAAAAGGTAAACAGTAGACATCGCCAAAACCACAACCACGGTCTTCTGTGGCTCTGACCACAACGAAGTGAAACTGAATGTAGGCTGTTCAAAATATCGAAGCAACAAGCACGCAAACGAAGGTGTCCAGAAACTGCCGCATAATAAGCATACCGCAAACTGGGTAACTTTGCACCAGCATGAGTAACTTTGCACCACCAATAATATTTCTGTGTGTGTTGATTGGTGAAATATCAGTAATCGTTATCTGAGTATATCAAATTAATTTTTTAGAATACCCAGCCATCATCTGGTTTCATTTTGTCAAACGTCCTATACAAAAATATATTTGGTGGTGCAAAGTTACCCATGCTGGTGCAAAGTGTACACGCTTTACGGTACCACGTGATGAATCCTGGGCTAAATAGGAAACTAAAATGTTAGTGGCAAAAACGTTGGACAATAACATTTTACGCGCACAATTGGGCAACACAACACGGAGTTAGCCTATTCTTGCACTATACAAATATCTCACTACCACTGATCTGACCATCATATTATTATTGGCTCAGGTAGGTTCAACTTCCGACGAGTCCAAACATGATTAACTTTTCTTATAAAATAATACCTTGACGTGGAGCACAAGAGGCGACTTCCTCCGTGCAATATTGCCAGATTGTGTACGTAAAGTGCAGTGCACAATATTTTGCTGCTAACATTTTAGTATCCAATGTAGCCCAGGATTCATGGGGTATTCTTATTATGTGGCAGTTTCTGCACATCCTGTATTTTTATGTATATATTGTGTAAAAATATAAAAATATAAGCTACGGACGTAACATTCAAAAAAATATTTTTAAAAAGTCTAAAATAAGTATGTTTTTATATACCCGACATCTTAAAACTCTGAACAGCATTGCAGAGGTTTATCAAATCCTGGTTAACCTCCAGTGATCGACTAAACGTGACCACGTGACTGACTCATGAGTAGATCCTACGACCGCCTATAGTTGACATTTCACGTGTGCCTCCTTCGATATACCCGCCGCACAGTAAGTTGGCATTTTTAGAAACTATCTGTCGAAAAATAATACTATAAATACTTCCGTTACTACCATACATTTATGTAAGCAAATTAAAAGTAATGCGGTGAGATAAATAAATAAATTTATTTTTTGCTGTTACGCGTCCGCGAGTCTGAAAATTGTTCGTAATA
Source organism: Medauroidea extradentata (assembly GCA_003012365.1). Lineage (NCBI taxonomy): Eukaryota > Metazoa > Arthropoda > Insecta > Phasmatodea > Phasmatidae > Medauroidea > Medauroidea extradentata. The sequence goes on along the minus strand of PNEQ01091655.1, from coordinate 12,754 downwards.
ATTAAAATGAATGTGAGTTAATCCTGTCTGTTGTACGATAGTTATGTTGGCATTAATGTCGTAGAAATAGTTCTTCTGTATACCGTTGGTGTTATGCGGTAAGGGTTTTATCAACATGCAAATGTGCTTTCTATTTAATTTTTTTAGACATAAGTTAATATTGCTTATGTTATGTCTTATAAAATTAATTAAATATAAACTGTATACTGAAATATTTCGTAGCATTATTGGATGAAAAAGTGATTTAGAGGAAGTTATATTTTTTTTTAGAAAAATTACGTATTATTGCGAACACCCTTACTGCATAGCACTATCGACATTATGAACAGCGGCTAAAATGTTGAAAATCGTACATAACGTACATAATGTGTTCATTTTCAGGAAATGAAATAACATGTATAGTTACCTTTACCGTATATTAGAATATTTTAGATGTGACGTAGTAAGTGGCGGCGGATGAACAATGTACGTCGGCTTGCAGTGCAGTCGTCAGCCTGGCAATGTTATTGTTGACGTTTGGCGGAAGGATACATGGTTGGTGTGAAAACAAATACAAGCTAGAAGCAGGGCTTACAGAATGTATCAAGCTACCGAATGGCGGGTATAGTAAACAAACAACTATGTTCGGCGAATGTGTGGCCAGCTAGCTACACTCGTGTTCGAACGGCGTTCTTTGACTCGTCACGAATGCCAAATATTCGCCACGCGAAGACGGTCGACGGACGTGTGTCCATCTACATACTACCACCTGTATACATTTTGGCGTTTGAAGTATATAGGTGGAATTGTATCTAAGGCTTGGCTTACTATTTAAAAAATACATAAGCACAGGACGTATAACATAACAGTAGAAAATGTGCGCGGTCATAACCCTTGTGCAAAATTAATTCACTGTTGAATTCTTGCTATAATCTTAATATGGAAAATGAAGTGTCCTGACACACTCACTCACTCACTCACTCATCAACGCACAGCCCAAACCGCTGGACCTAGAACCATGAAATTTTGAAGGAAGCTTCACTTGCCCCGTAGGCACCCACTAAGAAAGGATTTTTCGAAATTCGATGATTAAGGGGGTGAAAAGGGGTGAAATGTGTTGTTAAAGAATTCTTGATATCTCATTAACCGGGAATGCTATCATAATTTTTTTAACTTCATAATATTGCCCAAATAAATGCATATTCGCAAATTTTTCGATTTTGCGAAATTCGAAAATTAAGGGGATGAAAAGCCGTAAAATGTGTTTTTCATTAATCCGTGATTTCTCCTAAACCATTTCAGATAGTAGATGATTTTTTTAATGATGCTTAAGTAAATATCTAAAAAGTATTTTTACAATTTTTCGAAATTTGTCCTTGAAAGCTCTTAAAAAATAAAACGTGTTTTTTAATTAATCCCACTTATCTCCTAAACCAGTGGAAATATTGAAATGGTTTTTGCTTTAGAATTAATCTTACGTAAATATATAAAAAGTAATTTCAGGATTTTTCGAAATTCGTCCTTGAAAGCTGTTAAAAAAATAAAATGTGGTTTCCAATAATCATCTGTACCGCTTATACCCGTTGAGATATCGAGATGATTTTTTGATAAGAATGCTTATGTAAATATCTACAAATCAAATTCAGGTTTTTATGAAATTCGAAAATTAAGTAGGTGAAAAGCAGTAAAATGTTACAGTCTCCAGAAAAAAGAGAATGATCACGAAAAAATAATTCAACAGTCTTTTTTTTTTCAACCTATACTTATGAATAAAACCTCTCTGGACTGTAGCCTGTACACACGAAAGAATTATCACCAAATATTGTACAAGGACAATATAGGTAACTCATAAGAAAAACACGAGTCGTTTTATTTGGTTGCAGCACACACCGACAGGAGCGCTGTTCCTACCGCAGTAGCACATTGCTCTATAGGTAGTTCAAGGTTTGTATATAGTCTTCTATGACCCTGATATATATGTTATGTTTAAATTGAAATCTTATCGTGATTTTAGAATATAGACATACTTTGTTTGATATAATTTTCATAAGTTACCATTTAAAAATTAATAAACACTTTCTCATACCATTAACCTACGAGAAATTCAGTCTGTAAATTTATAAACACCATAGAAAATAGAGACATACGAATGTGAAATTTGCTGGTGTTTCCAGCACACGCCTGTCGGTAACACGTTATTTGTTATAACGGCCTGCCTTTAAGCATTCACTCAGGTATTGTATAAAGTTTGTGGTGTGGGAGGGGTGTGGTTACGGGTTTATATCCCGTGCAAGACTTTGCGATTGGAATTACTATGACATCATACGAGCATATTGCGCGCGCTCTTTACACTGAGCTAAGACAATTATAGTTCACTGTTATTGAGTACGCTAGCTGTTAAATGCCTTCATCACATATTTCCCAGAGTTACTGTTTACATTACATAATTTAACGCGGGCAAAGCCGCAGCCGGCCAGCTAGTTAAGAATAAAACTAAGTTGGTCAACATTCAAGGCAGACGATCCGAAAAGCAGGAACGAGCAGCGAGAAATAACCTATACAGGAGTTTCACTCTACAGTAACCTATCGATACGTGGTGTTGTACAACCTCTATAAGCCCAGGAGACAAATATTTTACTTTTTTTAATTAAATTTTATTTTCATGAATTATTTCGACGTTACGTGACGCAGTTGTTTGTTACTCAGGTCTAAATTCCGGGAGGTTCTGAGCTCGAATTCAGTTAAAAGCTGCGTGCGAACGTTCAACTCTGACACACAAAAACTACAAGGCGGATCGAATTAGTGCAATTTGCATGCAGTCGTTTAAAAGGGGTAAAATTGCAGTTCGCTTTCCACTTATGTTCCTCTACAACATCAGCTATCATCGGTATGTTGCCAAAAGTGATTAAGTCATACATGTTATTTTGTTTAAAAACACTATTAAATTGTAGATATTAACAAAAAATGTGGTAAGTTACTATACTGTGACACAATAGTACGAAACAACGAATAGACTTTAAAACTTGGGCAATTGTTCGTGAACTACATATATATTCCTAGTATTTTTATTATTTAATCTCATTTTGACTTGGTCACTTTTGGCAGTAAACCGACGATATATCAACTCACTAATCTCAAGTTTGGGGCACCAAATATGTTTCCGCGAAACCTTTACTCACTTAAACTTTGTAATGGTAATAAAGTTGAGGGGAATATTTTGAAAATATATAATTGAGGGCACCGTCACCAATGGTTGTGCACAGGGTAAATAAGATGTTTTTCATTCGATTAACATCTTACATTAGGTGTCTGTAATCACCCCACAACGTTAAACTGGCAGGGGTATAAATAAGGTCCAGGTGAGGTCGCTGTTAGTGGCAGGGACAAACTTAAGACTGCTTTTCGCGTGGACAGCTATAGCTACTTATCCTGCTTCAGAATTAGTTCAACTAGTCGCTTGGACATTGTAACACTTGATGACTGAAGTACCAATCTTGTGTACAAAGAGGTTTTTCAATTAAAGTAAATATTATCAGTTACGTATAATAGTCGTGATCAAAGCCGCGGGGGACTGCTAGTCTCTATGTATAAAAGAGAACACTGACAGACTGACTGACGTATCAAACTGCAGCCCAAACCGCTGGACTTAGAATCCTGACATTTTTTGTATGGGTTCCCCTCAGGTCGTAGGCAAGCGCTAAGAAGGTATTTTTCGAAATTCTACCCCAAAGGAGGTAAAAGGGGTGTAATGAATTTCTGAGGAATGGTCGATACAGCTCGAACCCGACGACGTATCATCGTGATTTTTACTTTAATAGAACACATATAAAAATGCAAATTAGCCAATTTCAGGATTTTCCGAAATTAAACATTTAAGGGGGTGGAAAGACCATAAAAGTGTTTCCGATTAACTATCGATATATATATATATCGAATCCTTCGGGATAGAGAGTTGGTATTCACACTTCAAAATGTTGCTTACGTAAATATCCAAAAAGTAACTATATGATTTTTTGAAATTAGACCCCCAAGCAGTAAAAAGGGGCAAACTATTTTTTTTATCAATCGTCTATATCTTTGAAACAGAATTGACTAGCGTCGTGATATTTACTTCACTTGGTTACGTACACAAATGTCTATGACAGGACTCCAAGACGTTACGAAATTCTTTAATTCAGGAGTGAAAATACGTGAAATGTGTTTTCAATTATTCCTCCATATCTATCGAAACAATCGAAATATCGAAGTGCTCTTTACTTTAGATCGATACTTTTGTAAATATCCCAAATACAATTAAAATATATTTTCTGAATTCGGCCCCAAAGAGGTAAAAAAGGTTAAAATCTGTTTTCGATTCACAATCGATATATATCGATCCAATTTATTTTAATACAGCGACGTGATTTATGTTTAACATTGACGTTTATTCAAGTACCTGAAAAGAAATTTCACGAATTTTCGAAATTCGTCACCTAAAGAAGTGAAAAGGGGTGAAAAGTGATTAAAATGTGTTTTCAATTAATAGTCGACATAGCTTGAACCCAGCGGGCTATTGTGTTTTTCACGTTCAAGAAAAACAGTAAAGTAGTCTAAAATGTTTATTCAGTGCTTTTTCGAAATTCAGTCTCTTAGGTGGTGATAAGACCCGGAATGTGTTTCAGATAAATTTTCGATTAAAATCGAACCCATCGAGATATTCCGTTTATTTTTGCTTCAGAATGATTATTAGGTAAGTGGCCGCAAAATGGTTTTAAGTTTTTTCAAAATTCGAATTCCCAGTTCTGTACAGGGGTTATATGTGATTTATAATGAATGATCGATTTTGATTCGACTTAACGGGCTACCGTCGTGATTTGCACTTCCATTGGATACTTATACAAATGTACAAGATGTGAATTTAAAATATTTCGAAATTCGACACCCGAAAGGGAGGAAAAGCACAAAATTTGTTTTTCATCAACCTGTGGTAGGCCTATACGTATATCTAACCGGTAGAGATATTGAGGTGTTGTTCGCGTCAGGGTGATGCTTACGTAAGTATTTTAAAAAATTATATGTAGGTTTTTTTACGACTTAATTTTTAAGAACAAAATTTAGTTTGTACACTTTCAATGCAAACGATCTGAAAACAAGCACGACCAGCGAGAAACAAATTATACAGGAGTTTCGTCCTACAGTTATAACGAGACGTGTTGTTGTACAACATCTATGAGCCTAAGAATGTAATATTTTATTTTTAGATTTAGTTTTCATCAGAGACAATATATACGGTTTTCATGAATAATTTCGACGTTATATGGCGCAGTTGTTTGTGGCTCCGGTCTATTGTTCCAAAGGTTCTGGGCTCAAATTCCATTAAAGCGTTGTAGATGTGTAATTCTGACACACAAAACTGCAAGACAGATTAAATAAATGCAATTAGATGTAATCGTTCAGAAGTGGTAAAAATGTATTATGCTGTCCACTATCCGCGAAAGATCTTCGACAGCGTCATCCCACATATACCGTCTCACTAACCTCAAGGTTCGGTAACCAAATAAGTTTATATGTCTGCAAAACATTATCTCGCCAAAATTGGCTAATGACACTTAGCTTCAAGTGAAGGTTTTGAAAAACAAGTACAGTTATTGAGGGCCCCATCACCAATGGTTGTGCTCGGAGGTAATCAGTCCAAACGTATTTCATTCGATTACCCTCCTACATTTAGGAGTCTGTAAACATCCCATAACGTAAACTTTGCTGTGACTATAATAAGGCCCAGGCGATGTCGCTGTTAGTGGCAGGGACAAACTTAAGACTGCTTTTCGCGTGGGCAGCTATAACTACTTATCCTGCTGCAGAGTTAGCACAACTAGCAGCTTGGTCATCCTAACACTTGATGACTGAATTACCTACCTGGTGTACAAAAATGTTTTTCAATTAGTGAAAATATTATCTGCTGTGAGTAACACACGCGAGCAAAGCCGCTGGCGCACTGCTAGTGTTTTATAAACGGTCTCGTCTACGAGTTAGTTGAGTCTACGAACACATCCTCTGTACCGTCTCTACAAATAATACACACCGCCTATCTTCAGCCAGTTCGTTTGTATCGGTACATCATGTATCATTCTTCCCATTTGGCGGGCAAATTAAATTTGGCAAAGCTTTTTCATTTGTCACCATATTTCCATGACGGCCATTTTATTTTCCCACCCACAATGGTCCCTAACGAAGTGGTAAGAAAATCAACGTTTGCAGACGTGACGAGTTCGTACACTAGACATTAGCCAATGACAATTTTTTGATTAATATGAAGCATTCGTTTATATACGGAATGCATTGGAATGTCATTTGAACACACTGCAAGTGGAATCGTATTTGGAGATAATAAAATAAAAAAATAATAAACTTCGCCAGTGTAACACATTACTTACAATTTAAAAACTAGGGTTATTAACATTAAAATGTATTTTACTTGTTTTCTTTCACCCTCGTATAGTCTAGTTTGGAAATTAAATCGACATGGTGGACATTCTGTAAATCTTTAATTGGTTGCTGTCCTAAGCAATAAATAAAGTATTACAATTTCCTATGTCAGCATCTCTATGCACGCGGTCAATGTAAGCAATTATGAATCGCTAGGTTCGAATACATGGAAATGAGTTCTTGTGCGCACGACATATGTTCTATGCTTACTGTTATTTCATCAGTTGTGAACACACCTTTACCCTCTCGCCGAGCGCGGTGACGCAGTATCAATACCCTGGACTTCATACGGGAGAACCTGGTTTGGGTTCCCGGTAAAAACAGTTTATTATCGTCTTTCAAATGTTTTCCGAAATAACTCGAGGCGAGTTCTCGGATGGTACCAATGACAGTGGATGATTCTGTCAATGTTTCTTGCTTGTCCGAGCTGAATGTCCCGTCTATAATGACATCGCTGACAACACGTTGAGAGCCTGGGTCCAAGATTCTACATTTCTGACGATAATTAGTTTTTGAAACATAAACTGGAGCCGATATCGCTTTGTGAATTTGTTAAAACTGTGTTTTAACTGCGTACTCTGATACTCTCGAGAAAAATACGGCATGATGCTAGCTGATTATTTAACCAACGAAATTTCTTTGAATTGCTGAATTAACTGACATCTTTATGCCCTTTGTCTCGAAAAATTACATGACATAGTCAAACAAATTCGCAACATATTTACAGAGCAATTTTACGATATCTGGATCTGGATTGTCTCGAAATCCCAGAAACTCGGGCCCTTGCCCTCAAGGGCGCCTAATACCTTGAGCGGTAATTGCGTATTAGATACCTAGGAGTGGCAGTGATATAAGGGTGACATTGAAGCGATCACTAAATACCGTATCACCTCAACGAACAAAGCACTGAACTGGCGTGCCAGATTCACACCTTTTGGTTTTTACTACGGTACTTAAAGCTGTGACCATATAATTGCACCTTTCTAACTGAGCTTCACATAAATCTGGTTAATTCTTTATGAAGTACGACATCCTGTAAAGGCTCTTGTTAGCTATTCTATATCTCAATCACTTTATTACGACCGGTTTAAGGTAAATAAACTATTAAAAATTTGAAATCGTATCCAAATATCATTTACAGTTTTTCACCGGCAAATTCATCAACGAGCTAGTATGCATTAATTTTATTTGGTGTCATTAATTATGGTTAAATTTTGTATTTTGTTTCATTTCCTATGTCACATACGAAACTTACAGGAGACCGTTGTGGTATGTCGGTTAGAGCGCTGGCGTACCACCAAAGCAGATCAGGTGAGACCACTTGCGAATTGAATTGACTTCTGGTATTTGTCGTATGGCAAACATGCCGAATGATTTTCACGTAACTTAATTTTTCTCCGCGTTCGTACTCTAGTGCTCGGCTACATACACCTAGTAGAACCATATTGGCTAAAGATTTTAACAATAGTCCGACTCTCACACATCAGTAAACAAAAATTGAACACAAATTAGAGGAATATCGCAGTGGAAATCATAAGTTTTTAAACGTTTGTTATTGAAGCCATGTAACTCATGTTATATTTTTTTAAAAAAATGGAACAATTTGCTCCAAATGTCACGGACATCTTTACAAAAAGGTAGAATTTTATCACGATTTGTATGTATGGTGGGAGGGCTCGCCGGCGCGGCGGCCGAGTGTCCAGACCTCTTTCCTGTCACCCATATGATGCGGGTTCGATCCCTGGCGGGGCGGGTCCCCGGATTTTTGCATCTGGGTAACGCAGCGGGTTTCTAGTTTTCTAGGAGTACTCCCGTTTCCTCTGACCTTGCATTCAGTCTCTGCTCCTCCATCTGTACGTAAGGTCTCGTTTCATATGGTCTCTATTTCGTGGGTTTAAAACTAGGACTAGATAACTAGTAGTCCTAATTAACACATTTATAAATACATGGAAATGAATAGGAACAATCATAAGGATGTTGCAGAGATCTGCAAATAACTAAGACTTAGGAACATTAAGTTGTCTAGTTGTAGTATTGAACCGACAAATTGATCTCCGGTCCTCCAGAACAGAGGTCGGTGATGTGAAGACATTACATATACAATAAAACCTCCATTAACGAATATTCTACGTACCGAAAAACCCTATACAACGAAGTAAAATTTTAGTCCCGCCAAACCCCTCGTAAAAACAATAAATTTTTAACCTACAAATATCAAAATTTATTTAGTTCAAAACGGTAAAATTCTCTTTACGACGAATGACCAGTTTTAAAAAATCACACGTAAATATTACATTCTACAAGCCACAATTGTGTAATTTGTCCTCACGCTGAAAGTACGTTAAAACCATGATGCATACAATAACAAAACGGTAAATAAACATAAACACATCTTCAGTTGAATGGTTTAAAGATACACAAAATTTTTCTCATGCCGCACTTTACATAAAATGGCCGCCTAACTCTTAGTTGAAACTCAAGCGCTCGTGGTGGTCGAATTTCGTACCATGGTTTTGACGAGACCCCGGCCATAGGGCGAGACCACGGTCGTAGAAGAACATGTCTGGACACTCGCCTATCTACCAATGTATTTTGCTTGACCCCCTTGTTGTTTGGCTGTAGTTCGTCAAGTTACTGAGAATGTTGTACTTTTTGGCGCTGTAATCCGGGCGGTCGGAATCAAACTCCGCCCACTTTTTTTCATTGTGAACATTATAAAGTAAATAAAGATTGCTGGAGCCATGATTTAAAATTGTGAGCGAAGGAAGTATTTCATAAAGTGATAAAAAAAATACGTTTTGATAAACTGTTTATCTTAGTGGGAGGGAAGTGGGCGGAGTTTGGACCCTACCGCCCGGATTACAGCACCAATAATGTATAGCATTATCGGTAACTTGGTGAACTGCAGCCAAACAACAAAGGGGTCAAGTTTCCAGGCGAGTGTCCAGACCTGTTCTTATACTGCCGTGAGCGAGACAGCCACTCTGAATCTCATATGTCCGTGGTTAAAAGTGCGCATACACAACAGTGTACTTTATCTGTGACATAGGACTAACGTTGTTTATTGTTTTGCTTTTCTATCACCGAGTGGTTAGTTGTCACTTAAACGTAAATGCGTTTCAAAGAAATGTTGCGAGATAATAAAAAATAAAAAAAACTTGAAATTTTAAAAGTTCTTCATCAACGTGATCGTGTGATATTGTTAACGGTTTGGACATTCCCGTCTCGGCCTACGCTGACAACCATAATTCCAAATCGTGGACAGATTAAAACAATACTGCCTTTGTTAGCATAAATAGGAAAAGTATTAAAGTACGTAAAAATTAAGACTTTAACAGGGAAATTAGACGTTCTTAGAGGTTAGAGGCAATAATCAGTAATGCTTCAGGACCTATTTTATAAGAAATAGCTTGGCATGAAGCACTTAGAATGACAATGTGAGTAGAAAATTAGCAAGCATCCAATGGCTAGCTTTTCAAATTTAAAGCCATTGTAACACACTATAAAGTTATGTGGTGAAGAACTTGGTGTAACCCTTATATTCTAGAAATATGGCAACCTTAGTATGAAGTTCCATGTGTTAGGTATTGTGATCAAGACATTTTCAGCTATACATAATCCTTAAAATAAATAGCAATTTGAGTAATACTTATCTTTTTTTTTGTTGCTTCCATAATTTCCAGGATATGCTGAGAGTTGTCGAACGAAGTTTTGTCGTTCATGCCAAATTCTACGTCGAGTAGAAATCAGTTGCATAAAACCTCTATATAACAAACCTCCTTACAACAAACATGTCATTTTTTGGTCCCTTGAGCATTGTTAAATAGAGGTTTTATATGTATGTATTGAAAACGACTTTATAGCAATTACTGGAAAAAATTATTTCAGTAGCTTAAATGTAAAATTACTATACCGTAAAATTAGATGAGCAACTTTCCACCACCAGATTAATTTCATTCTATGAGAGAATTACAGTATACCAGTCACTCTAAAGTATTGTTTATTATTAATGCTGTAAATTGTGATGTATTCAATATTGGGATACTCTGCGAGCCTTTATTTGCAAATAAATATGTAGTGCAAAGTTACCCTTAAATGATGCAAAATAACTCTACTTTACGTTAACTCTTCCTCTAGTGTTAACACGTGAATAGCAACCAGCTGATACACTGAAGGGCCAAACTCCGCATTGTTGTAAAATAATATGGCAACTCGTTCGAAGGTGTCCGGGCGATGTTTGAACCGTATCATATGAAGAGGTACCGTTTTTTAGTTCGGGCCAATTGCCATTAAAAACGTTTTAGGTTTAATAATAATTTTCCAAAATAATTAATTTCTCACTTACACTCTAAACACATTTTCTTTTTCACAGCCAAATTTTCTTTAAATACGACCCACAGCAAAGGTAACTTTACGGCAAAGGTCCTTATCTTACGGTAAATAAATATTTTCTTACAGCAAAGCATATATGGAGACCTTACGTTTTGTGTCACATTTTTTCCTTAAAAAAGTTTTCCATGCAGAAGATATAATTCTCTTCGTAGAAAAGAAAATAATTTTTTTAGCATACAGCTTCTGTTGAAAATACTGCAACTACCTCCACCATAAACATTTCAGATAAACTATCTTAACAGTAACACCATGTTTAATACCATTACTGTAAATTTTGAACAAAAATGATCTACGTGCAAAGTTATTTTGCAGTGGTTCATATTTAGACAATCATTTTGTTGTGGCAGTGTTTTTAGAGTGTACTAATAGCTACTTCTGACTTGTGGCTGTATTACTTTGACTGTGCGATATGTATACAGAGAGAGAAAGAGAGAGCGTGGAGAATTATGACGGCTATTATAACGTCCATTAAGGTTGAATCAGGGACGGGAATGATAAATGGACTGCGCGGGATTTTAACCTCCTCCAATAATATGTAGGTCAGAACAGTAGTAGTAAGTAGTAAGATTAGTAAGATATCAGTGGAGCGCAAGAGTGGACTAACTGCAGTGGTATGTAACCACATTATGCATGTAAAATGTCATCGTACAACATTTTGCCATTAACAATTTCGCCTCCAATTTAGAGCCCAGAATTAGCATGTACTGTGCATATTATGCGTTTGTTTATGTGTGTATATGTGTGTTTATATATATATGATACCCACACTGAACTATTATTTTTCTTTTCAAGTATTACCTCACGAAGTTATTCGTGTTTGGTTTATTATCAGAATTACGAACACAATACAATTTATACATGTTTCAGATGCCTATAACCTACCATTGTCGTTCACTACTGCTACGATATGTACGCATAATACTAGCAACAAATTGATCTGCGACTTTTAACAGTATTGTACTTGTTGTTTTAGAGTGAATGTCCACCATTGTCTGTACGCTGCTCACATCAAATGGATGTTCGCGGATTGCCTACGCTCTAGGCTCTGTATGTGTGCGCGAATTATTTAAGTGGTTTTGAGCATAAACGGTATGTCCTAAACAGTTGCAACAAGAGGACCTTATTTGTTACACAGGTCTCATTCCTCACTAAACCATCTTCAAAAGTTCAAAAATCCTGACGGTAAAAATTTTGTGAGCAATTAGATGGTGGCCACCCCTATTATTTCCAAAAGGGTAGACGGTATCACGTATTTGCTGTTGGTTTGAAGGTCCCAACAGCATTAAGCAATGCTGAAAGTATAGTTTTTTTATGTCGTATGGTTTTCGGTATTTTGGGAAAATACCATTGTAAATTTTGATATTCAAAGACTCATTACTCGCTTAATAATACGTTTAGGCGAGAAATGCAAAATATAATTTCTGCTTGTTTTTTCATGAGGAATCACCTGCCGGAGCTTGTCGGTGTTGTTCAGTAACATCCTGTATATAGCCACACACACACATACATATAAATGAATGCCTGTGTATTTGTAACGTGTCATCCTACACTATTCGACTTTGATGAGTTGCGTGTACGCCCGCTAATGTTTCTGTGAAAAATATGTATAGGGTGCCGAGGGAGCAGAACGCGATACCCATAAATGTAGAAGATATATTTACTTTTAAAATTTGTGATGGAATGATTCAGTTTTTCAAAAGTTATCTAAAATATAAATACTGTTGCGTGCCATGTTCCTGGAGGCCAGTGGTCGGCGGCTGTTTCGTAACACCTTGAAGGCTGGCCGATGACTCAAAGCCCGGGTGGCTCATAGTGGGAAAACCGCCGAACCTACGTCATAGATACCTGTCCCAACTGCGTCTTAACCCTTCGAGGGCGGCCGACGTGACAGCCAGCACATCCGAAACATGATGAAATA